>NC_069480.1:1982147-2020681 GCF_026875155.1 Cherax quadricarinatus
GCAAAGTTTTGGGTTTATAATGTCCTAAGAATTTTTTTTTGAGGGGAATTTTTTCCAAATTTATGAAAGGGGAAAAATTTTTTAGTCGCCCAAACTAAATGAAATATTTTTATTTGAAGAAGCTATATTGAATCGGGAAAATTTTGGGTTGTTGGTATTGAAATTTGAGGTTATTAATAAGGTGGATTTCCAAGAATTTTCCCTCTGTGAGTTTTGTGATAGGTGTTCCGTTTATCATAATGGTTAATGGTGGACATTTGTAGCTCTGTTCCCAACCTGAATGAAATTAGGTGAAATTGTCAATTATTGAGAGAATCGACGTTTTGTCATCTGCAGAAGTATGGTTTGAGTAGTTGAGATGCATTTGTAGTGTTTTATGTAAATGAGAAGAGATTGGGCCAAGGACATTCCTGTGTGGAGACTAGGTAATTGATTGTGTGGAAGGTAAGCTCCGTTTGTGTTCCCAATTGGGCCTTCTATTGCAAGGAATAGATTAGGTAGTTAGAGGGAAAGTGCCCTCTTATACTTAATGTGATAATTTTATGTGCAACTATCAATGGTCATCTGTTCACTGAGATTCCCAATGGACTTCTTTTTCTCAAGTGCAGGAATATTAGTTCTAGGCCATGGTGTATTAATAGCATACTGTTGAGTTTTTATTAGGCCTGAAACCCAAACTGAAGGGGTGGTATTTGTTGGAGATGAGTAGGATAGATCAGGATTTTAGAGATAAGGTGTAAGTTAGTTCTTGGTTGTATAGTTTTTCGGGTCTTTTGATCTCACTCTTTAAGTATCGGGTGACGCTTTGCTTTTTTTGAGTTGAAGTGGGAATGGTAGATGAGATTCGATGGATTTGTTAAGAGGCGTTGCAATAATTGGTGACAGCACATTGAGAAGCTGTTTTGTAATATTAAAGGGTGTGTGAAGCACTATTAAATCGTGTGCATTGTTCTTCATGTGTTGTGATAAGTGAGACTTGTTGGGTTGGCGGAGCTAGGAATAGTGTGTTTGGGTTGGAGCCAGTGAGGGTGTCATTAGGTGGGGTAATTATTGAGCTTGGGATTTCTGCTTGCCAGGTTTTTTCCTATGGTGGCAGAAGAAAACATTGAGTCTTTTTGCTGTTTCAGTTGGTAGAGTACGTGGTTCATTGGTCTTTGTTAGTTGATTGTTGCTGTTTCCTGATAACTTTTTTAGTTCCTAGAATTTCAGATAGGGTTTCCAAGGTCTTTTTCATATCACCTTTTAAGTTAAGTAATCTGTTCTAATAATACAATTTTTTTGCCCTTCTTATCAGGCTGGTTAGGATTGACGAGTAACGTTTTGTTTGGTCTCTGGTTATTTGGCCCATTCTGTACTGTTTTTATATTTATGGATTTGAGGATACTGGGTGTTAGCCAGGGACTGTTCAGTCTCTTAGCTGTGATCTGTTTAGTTTTTTAGGGCAATGCATGTTATAGAGGTGTTGGGTCTTTTTTAGAAAATTATTAATACATTGTCAGTATCTGTGTAGATTTCTAACTCGGTTTGCCAGTCGATGTTTGTGAAGCTATTAACCCTTTCAGGGTCTGTGCCGTAGATCTACGGCTTTACGTTCAGGGTCCAAACCGTAGATCTATGCCAAAATTCTAACGGCGTCAAATTTAGCGCAAAAAGGCTGGTAGGCCTACATGCGAGAGAATGGGTCTGCGTGGTGTGTGTGCGCCGTAAACAAAAATTCTAGGCACCCGCATAGCATTGTGGGAATGCCGGCTCAGTTACCTTTGTTCACCATGCCTCGTCGCAAGGCAGCTCTCACTCCAAGGAAAATTGGGACTCTCCTCTTTCTATCTGATAGTTCTGACTCTGATGGAAGTGGAAATGAAGATGAATTCTTTGGCTTTGATCAGTTAGTGACTGAAAGGAATGACTAGGATATCGATAATAGTGCAGAAAACTCTGACTATCCTCAATCTTCTACCTCTGGTGTGGGCACTCCTCGGTCACGTTCAGTTGTACCTCATCGCAAGAGAAAACTATTATTTTCGCGTGGCCAGGCCTCTGACTTCAGTAATGATGATGATAGTGATGTGGATTGTGATTTTATTGCTCTTGACTATCATTCGAGTAGTGATAGGAAACATATTCACCAGTGAAGCGTTGGTATATACGCCGCCGCATGCGCTCGGGTAGTGTTCCCTATGCAGTGCCCAGGGGACGGAGTACATCCTGGAGTACATCTCGTGGCCCTACACCAGGAATAGACAGTGAAAGTGAGGATGATGTGGCTACACTTGGCATGGATAGACCACAGGCATCAGTAGGTGGTGGTAGTGGTGATGGTAGTGCCACGGGCATGCATGACTCACCAGCCCAGGCTGGGACCCACGCTGCTGACTCCTCAGTTCAAGGGCAAAACGGAGCATCAGCCACCAACCCACCACAACCACAACTACCAGCACAACCAGCTTATGATGTCCAGTATCCACCAGCAAACCGTATCTGGGATTGGCAGCAAAATTCCAATTTTGTTCCCAGTTTGATGACTCTCAAAGTGGAATTCTACCTACTTGTCCCCTTGGAACCACTGCCAATGAACTGGAATTCTTTGAACTATTCTTTGACCAGCCCTTGATGGAGACTATTGTCAGGGAAAGTAACAAGTATTTTGAGTACACCTGGGCAAATACGATGATATCACCACAGTCAAGACTACACCGGTGGAAAGAGACAACTGTTGCAGAAATGTATTTGCATTTTGCATCAATAATGCTTATGCCTCATGTCTATAAGCATAATATAAAATCATACTGGTCCACAGATCGGCTAATTTGTACCCCGGTCTTCAGTGAAATCATCCCAGTGAACAGGTTTATCTTACTGTTACGTATGTTGCACTTATCTGACAAAACCAGGCCTGACAGAAGTGACAGGTTATACAAGATTAGAAATGTTTTTATCTATCTCAAACAAAAGTTTAACATGTACTTTTATCCATTCAAGAATCTTGTACTTGACAAGTCTTTGATTTTGTTCAAAGGTAGATTGTCATTCAAACAGTATATACTGAGCAAGAGGAAACGCTTTGGTATAAAACTGTTTGTACTCTGTGACTGTAACAGTGGCCTGGTATTGGATATTGTTGTATACACGGAGTAAAACATTAAGATACCAGGATGTTATTGGGTATCTCAGGTGACGTAGTGAGAAGCATGATGGCACCTTACCTTGGTAAGGGGCATACATTATATACCGATAAACTGGTACACAAGCCCTTTACTCAGTGATTTCTTGCAAGTGAACAAGACAGATGTGTGTGGCACAGTGCTTTTCTAGTATAAACATATGCCCAGGTTCAACGCAGGCATCGGGGTGATGAGGTGCAGGTGTTTACTGCCAATGACATCATGGCATTACGGTGGCATGACAAATGAGATGTCACATTGTTGACAACCATTCACCATAATGAAATGCAAGACAGTGGCAAAGTTGATAGAATGACTAATGAACATATTCGAAAACCAGTGGCAGTGATTGATTATACACAAAACATGCACTTGGTTGACAAATGTGATATGCAGATTGGCTTTGTTGATTGTGTTTGTAAGAGTTACAAGTGGTATATGAAACTTTTCTTCCATCTCATGGACATTTCAATGCTGGGGAGAGTGCTGGGGTGCCGGGGAGAGGTGAGGTTTCAGTGTCCACTGTACAAGAATGTTGTAGTGACTACTGACCTGTTTGCAAAATTAATGTAGGAAAGTTTATTCTCCATTATTATGGTTTACAGTACATACTTATTGTTTTACAAACTTCAGTAGCTGTAATTTCTTCCTGCTGTACTATGACAAATTTGGGTAATGTAATTTTTTCTACAGATCTAAACAAACTTTCAGTATTTGGTTGAGGTTTAACCCTGTTTCATGGATGTGCTGAGTCAGTGGCATGGTTTCCAAAACCCGGCTGTTGTTGGTACCGCATAGCACCACCACCTATTGATGCATGCGATCTATCCACTCCCAGCTGTAGCCACATCGTCATCGCTTTTACTGTCTGTTCTGGCGTAGGGTCACAGGATGTACTCGATCCACTCGGAATTGCACGTGGCACACTACCAAAACCACATGCAGCGTCGTATGACTGATGCTTCACCATGAATTTCTTCCTTGCAGTCACTACTCGAATGGTCATCAAGAGCAAGAAATCAAAATCCACGTCTTTGTCATCACTATTACCAGACCCGAGGCCCGACCACAGGAAAATGCGAGCTTATGCTTATGGCAAGTGCAACTGAACGTGACCCAGATGGACGAGCACCAGAGGTGGAAGGTTGAGGGTTGTCAAGGCTTTGGTCGCATTTTCGATATCCCGAGTATTACTGCTTTCGGTCACAGTTTGTTCGAAATCATAGGATTCATCTTTGGATCATTTTCTTGTTAGAACTGTCACTTGGGAGAGGGAGGAGATTCCCAGTTTGACAGGGATTGAGTGGTTTTCCTACCACGAGGTGTGGCGAACAATGGGTACCGAGATGGCGTTCCCACAGTGCACTGCAAGTGCCCTGATTTTTTGTTTACTGCATACACTGACCATGCAGACCTTCTCTAGTATGTAGGCTTATGAGCCTTCTTATGCTAAATTTGAAGCTCTAGAATTTTTTTGCATAAGTACTATGGACACAGACAGTGAGTGATTTCAAAGGAATAGTACTATGGCACAGTCAGCAAAAGGGTTCAGCTAATTGTGTAGGTCTTGAAATCTGAATGGAAAAATGAGACCAGTAGCAAGATGTATTATTAGTGCTTTTGGGGTACCAGGGTACTAGTGATGAAGTGCCTGGTACTAGCAACACTGAGTGATTTTTTAGGATGGTTTTTGCAGTTTTATTGGCTTTGATGCTATCAGTTGATAGAGGGCAGCCTTACTACTGTTGCACTGAAGACATAATTTTAAATTTGGTATAAATATATTTTTACTTTTGTAAATAAATTATCATTTTCATTACAGGATTGCGTGGAGAAGTGAGGACCTATGGAGGTGACTGCTTGGTTAAACAACAGGGATATATGGTCAAGAACAATGGCAGGGAGGTTAATGCAAGGAACTGAACCTGTCATGAACCAGGCAGTGGTGCTGTATTGCCTGCACTTCCTGGTTTCAACTTAACCTTTATCCTTTTATACTCTGGGCTCTTAAACCAAGGAATTAGAACTAACCACTTCACTTGGATTGAACCCTTAATAAAAGGTGTTTGTCTTGAGCCAAGGAATTGGAGCTCACCTCTTTTTATTTTTCCTTGTGATTATTGCCTTCCAGTCCCATAAGGCACTGTATAACCTTTAGAAGTTTAGCTCCCATCCCGATAATGTAGTCCCCATTGGGTTTCCCGTCTCTTTTTCCCCCCTCTTCCTTTCTCAATTCCTCTTAACCTTCACATTCCTATCCTTGCCCATCCTAATATAGGTGGAGTTGTGGAGGGACAAGCATGTAAGTCTGTGAGAGAGCACCTCACAGAGTGGAATAAGGGCCCGCAAGCATGTTTCCTACTGGTTCCCCAATGGTTTACCCTTGGGGTTCTCAAAGGGGGGTAGACCTCTCGCCTACCTTGAGGGTCTAGTAAGTGGCTGGTGGGGGGAATGAGTCCTCACCTGACAAGCCTGACTGACACTCTCTTCATAATGCTTGGGGGATGACCTACTTTGTTAGCAGAAAAGCAGCAGCAGCACAGCGATTCTCACAGCATGTAAGACTGCTACCGGATGTTACTGGGCAACCAGAAGACCACTAATGGCCTGTAATCTTGCCCTCTCAACCATCCTAAGTCATTCCATATACCTTACCTCTGATCAACCTGTAATCCTCCTACCTGCACACCCATCCTAAGTCATTCCATATATTTTCTCTCTGATCTTTTCCCTCATATTTTCTTACCCTCATCTCTTTCTCTCTCCTTAATAACTCTCACTCTTGTTTCTTCCTCTCTCTCTTACCAACTCTCCACCCTTGTCTCTTTCCTCTCTCTCTACCAACTCTCACCCTTGTCTCTTCCTCTCTTTACCACTCTCACCTTGTCTCTTCCTCTCTCTTTACCAATCTCACCCTTGTCTCTTCCTCTCTCTTTACCAACTCTCACCCTTGTCTCTTCCTCTCTCTTTACCAACTCTCACCCTTGTCTCTTCCTCTCTCTTTACCAACTCTCACCCTTGTCTCTTCCTCTCTCTTTACCAACTCTCACCTTTGTCTCTTCCTCTCTCTTTACCAACTCTCACCCTTGTCTCTTCCTCTCTCTTTCCAACTCTCACCCTTGTCTCTTCCTCTCTCTTACCAACTCTCACCCTTGTCTCTTCCTCTCTCTTTACCAACTCTCACCTTTGTCTCTTCCTCTCTCTTTACCAACTCTCACCTTTGTCTCTTCCTCTCTCTTTACCAACTCTGACCCTCATTTCTTCCCTGTGAGCAGTAGAATTTGAATGTTTTTAAGAGAAATGCTGTGAATAGACTTTTGTGATTAAATTCTAATTTTCATTACAGGCTTGTATGGACAAGAAGTGAGGATCCAGAGAGGTGACTGCATAGTAAAAAAAAAAAAGCACTTCAGTGCATAGTCAGAAAAAAAGGAAAGTAGGTTCTTGAACCCTTTCTTGTGCCCGATCCCGGGTCATTTTGAAGTGTCCAGAATCTTCAAAAAAAAAATTTCTGTTTTTCTTAGGAAATGGAAATTTTTTTGAAGGAAAAAAACCAAAAGCACAAAATTTTTTGTTTTTTTGGGGGGTGGAAATTATGTTTTTTGAAAATTTTGCTTTTGTCATCATTTTTTACATACCAATTTTGCCCTTTTGGGCCCCTTGTGGGGCCAGTTTTTTTTGTTCCAGTAAACCAAATTCTTGTTATCTTGTTAAAGGGCTTCCTTTTTTTTGACCCCCCCAAAAAACCCCCCAATCAACTACTTCAACTCTCCATAAAATTTTACAGAAATTGTTTAAATTACCCCAAATTTCACACAAAATTTCAATGTAAGCCCCCAGAAAAAAAATTTTGCGGGAAATTTCGGCCCCCTTGCTTTTCCGATGTCCCCGAGTGGGGTTTTGTACAACAGCACTTTCCCAGAGCCAACATATAGTACTTGGCATAGACATGAAAAGGGGAAAATAAAAAGATTTTTTGAACCAAAAAAAACTGGAGCTTTGTTTCCCTTTTTTTCCCTTTGGGTTTTCAAATGTGAATGTTCCCTTTCCCATTCCCAAAAGGCATTGTATAACTCTTAGGATTTTTGGCTCCCCACCCTGTTAAATTTGCCCCTTTGGGGTTTTCCCCTTTTCTTTTTCCTTTTCCCTTTTTCTGTATCCTTCCTTCCCCTTTTTTTTCCTAATACAGGTGGAGTTGTGGACGGGGACAAAACTTTGTAAGTCTGTGAGAGGCAGATTCAGGGAGTGGAATAAGCCCGAAAAATTTGCCCCCTAGGGTTTCCCCCAGGGGGTTTCCCCCCTTTGGGGGTTTTCCGCAAAGGGGGGGTGGGACCTCTCACCTACCTTGAGGGTTTCGGAAGGGGGTGGTGGGGGGGAAGGCCCTCACCCGAAAGCCTGCTGACACTTGTTCAAAATTGCTGGGGGGAAGGGACCCACTTTGTTAGCAGACAACCCACCCCAGCACCCGCACAGCAACCCCTTCCCCGATTTTAAAAAATTGGTGGATCTTTTTGGGGGAAAACCAGAAGATCATAACACCCTTGAAATTCTTCATGCCCATTAAAACCTCCTAAGTCATTCTTTTTTAAAACCTTACCTCGATCAACCTGAAATTTCCTACTGCTTAACTTTCCTAAGTCATCCATTTATTTTCCCTCTGATCTTTCCTCAGGGTTTCTTTGGGCCCCCCTTTTCCTTTCCTCCCCTCCTTATCAACTCTCACCCTCATTTTTCCCTGTGGCGGGAAAAATTTGAATTTTTTTTGAGGGGGAAATGCTGGAATAGACTTTTGTGTTTAAAAATTTTTAATTTTCATTACGGAGTTTTGGGCGACGAGGCACCATCCCCCCAAGGGAAAAAGAAAGGGGGTGTCACTTAGACGAAAAAGAGAATACAATAATTTCCCGGGGGCCCAAAGACGGGTTAAAACTGCCTCCCGGGCAACAAAAAGGGGGTTTTTACCAACGCCCCCTTTGGCAGTCTTCAAGCTGGCATGGACAAGCACCAAAAGGGTCAGTTCCGGATCAGCCGGGCTGTGGCTTTTCGTTGGTTGTGTGCCCCACCCAGAAAACCCCCTGGTTGTCAGGCTCTGATCACCGGAAAGGGTTTGGGTCACGCCCGGGGCCCCGGCGGGGGGTTGCCCCCCGGAAAACTCTTCAGGAAAAAACCCCCCGGGAAATTTGGGTTGGCCCAAGAAGTGGGACCCAAGAGGTGATTCAAAAAAAAATTTAAAAAATTTAAAGTTTTTAGTCAAAAAAAAAGGTAAAGTGGCTTTTTAAAACCCCTGAGTTTTTAACAGCCCCCCAGTCGGGAAGTGTCCAAAGTCCAAGATTTTTTCCAAAAAAAAAATTATTTTTTTCTTGTAAATTTTGGGGTAGGAATTTTTTTTTTAAAAGGTTTAAAAACCAAAAGCATGAAAAAATTTTGGATGGAAAAATTTTAAAATTAAAAAAAATTTTGCTTTTTGTTTGTGTTTTTATGATCACCCAATTTTGCCTATTTCGAGTCCTATTTAAAGCCTCTTTAATTCTTGTTCCAGTAAAACCAAATTTTTAGCTATCTTCCTTTTTATTGATTGACCCCAAAAGAAACTACCCAATCAATTATTTCAGCTACCCAAAAAAGTGTTTCAAAAATTGGAAATTTTGGGCCCTTTTTTCCCAACAAATTTCAAAAAAAGGTCCAAAATAAAAAAGGTACAGTTTTTTCGGGCCCATAAAAAAATTTTTTCCCCTCTGTTCTTTAAAGTTATGTTCCCAGGCTTTAAAAATGTTTTCCTTTTGAACTGGTAGCCCCCAATCCCAGGGAGTACTGCTGCGCTCCCGGCCGCCCCCCTCCCCGATGGTGTAAGACAGAAACTTTTTTTGGTTTTTACTTGATGTTAGGAGTGTGATGTCTTTTTTTTGTTTGTTTGTTTTTTTAAAAAACACAAGATAAGAGGTATATTTTTGGGGTAGTACTTTTATTCCTTTTATGTCACTTACAATTTTTGAATACATTTATGTATACCACTACTTGAGTTTTCTTTTTTTTTTTCTTAATATTTCTTGTTCTTATTTTCCTTTCTTATCCAGGGGGAAGGGGAAAATTAAAAATTTGTTCCTGCGTAAAGCCATGCATGTTTTTAAAAGTAACTTGTGAGAAATTCCCCCACTTGTTTTTTGTACCCCCAAAAAGGGTAAAATTTGTCTGTCTCCGTATTCCCAGTGCTTTAAAAAAGGGGTTTCCATTTAAAATTTTGAAAAACAATGGTTTATGGGTTTTCTTGATAAAATAAAGAGGGGAATACACCTTTTTTCTTAGAAAATTACATAGTTTTAAATTGACTCGTGGACTTATTTCCCAGGGGGGGTGGGGAACGTTATCGTAACACGGACTGGGACTCTCTCTCATTCCCCGCCCAGCCAACCCAAAGTTTCTGCCCCCATGGGGGCCCGTTTACACACTCGGCTTTTCCAGGTACTGTGGGAGACAAAAACAGTTCTGTATATGGTTTTATCTTTACTTTGTTTTTTTTTCTTGTTTTTAAAGCTTAAAGGGGGAATGTGTCAGCGTTAAGGTGCTCCACTTTGAATATTTTGGGGGCAAAAAAAAAAAAAAAATTTTTTTTAACCCCTGGGAACTTTTTGGGCCTGTATATTTTACCGTTACGAGCCGGGTTTTTGGGGTTGTATCCCATACTCGATAATTTTTTAGTGGTTTAAAATTAAAGGGAGGAAAAAAGGTGGTGGGGCCTACGGGTGGAGAAGGGCCCTTAGTGGTCAGTTTTTCCTATATGAAAAAAATTCCTGCAGCAAGGGGTGCACAGCGAAAAAAAAAAAACGGGGGGACCGTGTTTTTGGATTAAAATGCGACTTTGAGGGTATTTTTGTATGGTATTTAGGGTTTGGGATTGTCGTTTTCTTGGTCTCATTTGACGGAAGGGAAATTTAGATTTTGACGAGGGAAAAGGACCTTAAATTTTGAGTTCAAAGAAAGGGGAAATGTTTGTTTGATTTTTTCCAAAATGTTGAAGAGTAAGCAAAAAAACACCACAATCCGTAATGTAAATTTGGAGAGTCTAATTTTCTTTGACTTGTCCCACTGATATTATTTTTTTCCTTTTTTTAAAATATGCAGAAAGTAGTAGTAGTATTTATTTAGTGGGGAAAAACCCAGAAAATTCTTGTATTTTTGTGTGAATAGAAAATCAAAATTAAAATGAAAGAGACGGGGACTTGTGTGTAAAATTTTTTTGGGGGCCCCCAAATTTGTGCCACTTTTTTGGGTTTAATTTAAAAATTGGCAAATGGGTGGTTTCTTGTACTCATTTGGGAGGGAAAAAAAATGGGTTTTTAAAGATAGGGCCCTGGGATTTTGGGGTTTTGGGTTGGGAAGGGAAAGGGGGAAAATTTGGGGCCTTTAAATAGGGGGCCCCCAAGTCTGTGAAATCGCCGATGCATGTACATCGCCAAGTTTGGTAAATTTCACGGGGGGGTTTAATTTCCCAAAAGGTTTTTCCCCCAATTTTTTTTTTGATGCCCATTCCCAAGGGGAAAAAAGATTCTTTTATCTAAAAAAAAAAAAAATTTTTTTTCCCAAAAATTTTTCGACATAGAAATGACGGTTTAAAAAAAAAGGGCTTTTGACAATCAAAGTTTTTAAAAATGAAGAGCAGTTTTTCCCCTGCACCCCGGGTTTTTTGTCATAGTGTGTAACGAGTGCACGTTTTCATTCTGTTATGTCTAGGAAAAATTTCAGGCTAAGGGTTTGCCAAGTTCAAAAGCACGCATGTAAAAAAAGAAGCAGCGTAGATCGGGGGGTGCCAATACGCAAACACCGACGTGGGTTTTGGGACTTTTAAGGGTTAAAGGCGATCCCTTAAGCTGAATCTAAAATGAAATTAGTTTTTCGGAGTACATTTAAAGTTTTAAAAATTGAAATTTTTTAAGTGTGTCGAGAATTTTTGGCGTTCCAGACTGCAGGGTGGTCCTTGTAGCTTTAACCCCCGGGAAAATTTGTGGGGCCCTGGTTTACAAGCTAAAAAGATCGAAATCAGGAAAAAGTCATAATTTCAACCCCTAAATTGTCAGTTTTTTGTTTGGGAAATTATCCCACTGTGGGTGGAGCATAAAAGTTTTTTTGGTGCACACTTTGAACATGGCCCATTGTCCCCTTATTTTGACCCAAATTTACTGTCACGGGTTTAAATGGAGTCAGTGAGCCAGGGTTTTGAAGTAGACATTGAGAGGTGCAAACCCGGGAAGGGTTTTGGCGTGACGACATTTAAAGGGGGTTTAAACCCCCTTGGGCGAGTGCTTGTAGTGCGGGTTTAAAGGGGCGAGAGTCCCTTTGTGTATGGGATGACCCGGGGGTGAGGTCACTGAGAAAAGGTTTTGAGTGGTAAAGTTTGGGCTGGGATTGGGGAAGAATGGGTCTTTTGGTGAGCGTGCAGGATAAAAAAGAAAAAAGTTGTCCCTTTCACATTTGTTTTTGGGTTTGTTTTTTTGGGATTGTTTTTAGGGTTTTATAAATGGTTTTTTTTGATAGAATGGAAGTTTATATTTTTAAAAAATATATTTTTGAAATGTGATTGTTTGGGTTTTTCGGATTGGAAGTAAATAAAAAGTGAGGTAAAAGAAAGGGGAAAATAAAAAAATTTTTTTTGGGCTTACTTTCTTTGTGTATTTTGGAGGCACGGGTAAATGGGTCGGAAAAACGCGTCCAATTTACGGGGGCTTTTAATCCCGCATTTGGGGAAAATGCACTGAATTTATTTATCAATTAAAATTTAATGCAGAAATTTGCAAAAACAGTAGATGTTGTATTTTTTGTTTTTAAAAAAATTTGAAATGGGCTTTTTATTTTTTTTTTTTTATTAACACAGGGGCCCGATTCCTAAGGAGGGTGGCCCCAAAAAAAAAAACTTTCCCCATCATTCACTCCACCCTTGTTTTGGGCCAAAAGGGTTTGCTTTACACCTTTTTTTTAACTGCAACTTTAAAACCCCCCTTCCTTTTCAGATTTGCAGGCCACTGTACTTCCCATCTCCGGCTAAAGTGGCCTCCCGGGTTTTCCCTGAATCCCTTCATAAATGTTACTTTGCTCCCCACTCCAACAGACTTTAAGTATTAAAAACCCATTTTTTCTCCTTTTCCTCCTATAAAACCCAATTTACGCATGCCCGCGGAAGTCCAACCCCCCTCGCACAAAAAACCCTCCTTTACCCCCTCCCCCCAACCTTTCCTAGGCCGCCCCCTTTCCCTCCCTTCCCCCCATTTACGGGACTGATACATCTTGAAGTATTCTTTTTTGCCCCTTTTCTTTTTACATGCCCAAATCCCTAAACAACCTTCCTCAGCCCCTTGGACAACGTTTTGGTAACCCCGCACCTCCCCCTTTATTTCCCCAAACTACAAATTTTGCATTATATTCCACACCCCCACTTTGCCTCATACGGGGCATCTCCATGCCCCCCAGCCTTTCCCCTCGCTGAAAATTCATCAACCCATGTTTTAAAAACCCAAATTTAAGAGGTTGGGAAAAACTATATTCCCATACATTCCCCTCTTTCCCTCCAAGGACAAAGTTTTTTGTCTCCCAGACTCCCAATTTCCCAACGCTCACCCTTTTTCCCCTCATCAATTCTATGTTCCCAAAATCATTTTTCATAAAACCCATCTGCGGGGTGGCCCCCCCCCAAATATCTAAATTCTTTCACCTCCCCAACCCCTCTCCCCCCAAATTGATACCCAATTTTAAAAAAACACCAAACCCTTTTTGTTTTCCTCTTTCCCTTACTTTTTTTTTTTCCGGGATTCACTTTTAATTTTCTTTTTTGACCCCCTTCAATTCATCCCCCAAACCCTGCAACTTCTCTTTAAAAATCCCCCAAGAGCACAGTGTCATAAAGCAAAGGGGAACTGTGACAACTCCCACTTTATGTGTTTTCTTTATTTTTTAAAACTCCAGGGCCTTTGGGCCAAGACCCTGATTTTTTTTCCTCTCACAACCCCATCTTTAAATTTTTTAAAAACAACCTTGGTGAACAACATCCTTGTCTAAGGCTACTTGTACTGGGAAATAATCTCCCTCTTTCTACTTTCTCAAAATTTGAGCCTCACTATCCTCGTAAAAAAACTTTACTGCTTTCAGAAAACCACCTCCTACACCATACCCCTGCAACATCGCCACATTCCCCCCTTTTCCCCCCTGCCCATACCCTTTTTCCAAAATCCTGAATGCCACAAAACTCTTTACCCTTTTATCAAAAATACTTTTTCCCTTTTATGTTTCACTGTAAACCCCCTGGTCCTTACACCCCTACCGTTCCTAAAGCCCCCTTTGGGTTAATTTTGCTATCCTATTCCCCGTTTTTACTCTTAATTCTTTAAATAATAACTCTACCGTACACTTTACCAGGTAAATAAACAGATTCCCCCCCTAAAATTTTTTTGGCCCTCTCTTTTGCCCCCTTTTTCCCTTTTTTAAAAAGGAACTATGAAAGCTCTCTGCAACCCCTAGGTCCCTTACCCCTTCATACTTATTAAAAATTGCCCCAAACCACCCAAAAACTATATCCCCCTGCTTTTAACTTTTTCTATCTTTTTTCCCTTTCAACCCCGGTTCCCTTCCCCCCTTTCATTTTACCTACTGCCTCAAAAAATTTCCCCCCAAAATAAAAACTGGCTCTTCCTCACTCCTCAAGATGTTTTTCCCTCCTTGCCTATACACGAAATCACAGCTTCCCTATCTTCATAAATTTTTTAAAACCAATTTTTAAAAAATATTCCCTCCATCTTTCCCAATGGGTTTCTAAACTCTAAAATTTAATAACTCTCCTTTTCCTTTTTTTTAAAATTTGAAAAATCCATTTGTTCTCTGGGGGTTTCCTTAACTTGTTAATCTCACCCCAAAATTTTTTCTTTTTTTTCAAAAATTTTTTGGGTTAAAAATTCTACCCACTTTTATTTGCTCTCTTTTTAAAATTATTTTATGAAGGTTTTAATGTTTTTTTTGATTGTTCGGGGTTTCCCAATTGGGGAAAGGGGAACCAATATTGTTGGGCCCTAGGTAAATGTTTTATTTATTTCATTGCAATAATTTGCGTATAAAAACATTAGCAAACACTACAGTTTTAAATTTTTTCCCCCTCTCATATTTTTTCCCCCAGCTTTGGGGAATTTTTAAAAAATTCGCGGGGTTTCTTGACCCCCAAACCCCTCGTGAATTTGGGGGCCCCTGTAATGAAATGATACACAAGTTCTAAATTGTTTTTTGGTAAGTGGGGTTTAAGGGAAAAAAGGTTTACGCCCATAGCGGGAACACAGTAAACATACAAACTATGTTTATAGAAAATCCCCTTGTTTTGCAGGGGCTTTTCCCTGAAAATTGGGGTTACTGCTTTTTTGGGGCTTTTTAGATGCATTTTTTTTCCATAAAATGTCTCCAGAAACCCCCTGCACCCTATAAAGGAGGGTCAGTGAGGGGAGCGGGTTATTTGTGTATCGTTCCAGTCACAGTTTGTCCCCTTTTTTTTGTTTTTTTGGGGGTGTGGGGGGGCGTAGCTCCCCCAGTTTTTTCCCGATGCTGAACCCATTGAAATAAAACAAATCATAAGTTGTGAAAAACAGAAATTTTTGCCCTCAGGGATGAAAACCCACCCCCAGTTGGATTACTGGGTAAAGGGGCTAAAAACTTCATCACTAAACCTTTTTTATAAACCATGCCAGGGTTTATTTCCCCGGGGTTTGACTTGGTTATTTTTTCCTGTGGCAGCGACCAACAAGATTTATTTGTGAGGGAGCCTTTCGCTACCCTTTGGGCTCGAAAAAGACAGGGGGCATTTGGATGCTGTCGAATATGAAAAAAACATACTGAGGGATGCATCTCTGTTTCTTTGCTAAACAAGGTCGTATTTTTTGCTCACAATGGTATTGCCCTGTTACAAGGTCCTTTTTAAGGGGAAAACTCTTCGGTCACTAGTTCTATTTTGGGGGGAATATTGCTCCCACATTTAATTTGGCCCCTTTCCCATGGCGGGTTTGAAAATTGCTGCCTAAAAAAAATTGTACAGAGCATAACGGAGAAAAAGGGGAGAAAAAAAAACCTAAATTTACTGGGAACGCTTCAATTTCCCAAAAACCTGAAATTTCCTCGAACCGGGGAACGAGAGAGATACAAAATTATTTTAACTGGGAAAATCCTAGAGGGATTAGTCCCAAATTTGCACAAAAAAATTTCCACCCCCTTTCCCCGAAAGCAAAAGACTCGGCAGATAAATGAACACCCCCCCAAATTTGAAAAGCAGGGGTGTACTGGGCATTTTAAAAAGAAAACCCAAAATTAAGTGTTAGGGCCCAAAAGGGTTCTGTTCAACTCCCTTCCCCCCATAATAAGGGAGATTACCAATGACCCCTGGATGCTTCAAGAGGCACTGGACGGGCCCCCCCAAAAGTCAGTACCTGCCCACCCGGGGCTGTATTTTCTTTATGTTGGAGTGCTTTTGAAGCCGCATTTAAAAGCAGGTTGTTCGGGGCCATGATCCCCCCTGGGGCCCTTTGGCCCGGGGGGGGGGCCCGGGGGTGTTAAACCCCAGAGTTTTCCCCGGGTTTAAACTTCAGGAAAAACATTGTCATTGCCCTGTTCCCCCAAGGTAATTGTCCGGGATAAAGTTATTTTCCTGTCACCAAATTAATTTCTTATCATAAGGTCTTTTTTTTCTTGTTCTAAGAACATTTTTCGTTTGTTTTCAGACAACCAAAGTATTAAAAAAAAAATTTTTTTTTAAAAGATTAAATTTTAAATAAAAAAAAAAATGACAAAAAAAATTTTAAAAAAATAAAAAAAGGGAAATTAAATAAAACATTTAATTTTCCCCACTGGTGTAGGGGAAGACGGTAGGGGGCGAGAGGAAAGGGGGAGTTTTTTATACTTCAGTATGATGCTAGTTTTCACTCTGCGGTTATTTATTATCCCCTTTTCATCTAATAGGGACATAATAAACACTATTAAAAACATAGAAACATGATATATTTTCTAACATGAAAAAAATTTTGTCATAATGTATGTGAGGAGTAAGTGGTGGAAGTGTTGTGGGGTTTTTTTAAAGGCCAATGAGAGAAATCCGTTCATAGTGGTAGTGGAGGTTTAGGCGGCAGCGAAAACCCCCCCCACTATCACCTTAATGTACGGGAAATTTTTAAATAAAAAATATTTCATTTTAAATTTTTAAAAAGAAAAATTTTCATTGTAATTTTTTTTAAAAGTTTATTCAGGCATACACAAATAGTTACGTAATTGATTTTCATACTTGCACCCTGGTTTAAATACCTAGGATTAAATAAAAAAAAAACGTGACTTTTGTAATTTCCATTGTGGGTTTTTTTTATAATTTTCATTTATATTTTAAATTTTTTCCAGGTAGTAGGTTTTGGTTTGACGCAACCCCCCAGGGGGGTACTACCCTCCTGCCCAAAATGAGTGTTAAAAAGAAAAGGGGGGGGCCCGTAATTTTTTTTAAATGATGGTAGGATTTCTGGTGCCCTTTTTTTGTCTCATGAACCCCCCCCCCCCCCCCCCTGCAAAATTTCAGGTTCATCCCTTTCTGCTTCTTTTTACACTTAGGTCACACTACACAACATGTAAAGCGTATATATACATACCCCTCTGGGTTTTTTTTCTATTTTCTTTCTAGTTCTTTTTTCTTGTTTTTTTTTCTCTTATTCCCTGGGGAAGTGGAACGAATTTTTTCCTCCCTAAGCCATGCGTGTTGGGAAAAGGCAACTAAAAGCTGGGGGCAAGGGGTAGTAAACCCCTTTCCTGTTTTATTACTAAATTTGAAAAGAGGAAAAATTTTGTTTTTTTTCCCTTTTGGGGGCCCCCCCGCCTTTTTGGGGATACGGCCGGTGGGTTGAAAAAGGAAAAAAAGAAAGATTTCCTTTATACTTACTTGGAGGAGTTGTTTAGTTTAATTAAAAAAGTTTTGATGGGGGAGATTTTGGGAGATTTTTTAGGGTGGTGGAAGACATGTTGCAAAGGGCCCCGGAATTTTGGGTTTAGGGTTTTTTTTTTTTAAAAACATCCAAAAAACATTGGAGGTTCTTTCGTATGTTTTTTTTTGTCGCTTACTCGCCCTTTTTTTAGTTGCTACACTATTAATTCTACACTTTATCGCGGGGTGGCACTATAGCTTTATCGTTTCGGGGGGCTTTTTTTAGTAAAGTACATATCGTTGAATCACTGGGAAGGGGACCTTTTTCCCCTTCTTCCTTTTTCCCCTTTTGGGGCTTTTCTATGAGCTTTTTTTTGAATTCTGGGGGCTTTTTCCTTCTTTACCCCCGGGCTTGGGGACTAGAAGCTTTCTTTGGGCCCTGGTGGGCCCATTTTGCAGTTACAAAACATTAAAACAAAGGGGAAAAATAAAAAAATATCCATGTACGCGTTTGGGAAACATCCTCACTGGCTTTTAAAAATTTGGGACACTAATGGAAATGGCGGGGGGGCTGCGGTCGGCCCCGGGGGGCACTTTTTTGGGGCGGATGCCCTTAACCCGGGTTTTTTGGGCGGTTAGCTGAGCCAGGTTTTTTATGCAAAAAAATGCCACAATGATTTTGCCAAATTTGTGATGCCGGGCCCTTAAATGAGCGTTCCCCTGTTCTTGGGAGTAGTCACTTGGGCAATTATATAGCACTTGTTTGTAGCCCCCGAAGTTTTTAAAAGTAGTTTTAGTTTTTGTGATTCCCGTATCAAATTTCTTTTCCCTAGGTTTTGTGGGAAAACCCCAGAGGATATTCTTTTTTCAGTTGCTGTACGTTTATAGTAATTTGGCTTTTGAGGTAGTCCCAATTCCCTGATACAATTTCCATTTTTTAAGTTCATAATTAGTTCTTTTTCGTGGTAGAATACAAATATTCTATATTTTTACTCTTTTTATTAATGTAGGGGGTGGTTTCAATTTTTGTTTCAATCAATTTTTGATAAATCAATGTTACATTTTTTTTTGTTTGTAAAAAAGTTCATTTACTTATTATTAAAAATTTAGGTAAAACAGACCCGTATCTAAAATCGTGTTTATTTGCCTAAAACCCCCAAAAATGGGAGGGGTTCAGTATGTTATGGGATAGGAAGGAGGAATTTTTTTTGTTTAGTACATTTTTTGGAAGATTTTTGGGGAGCAAAAGGGAAGTTCAATATTGGGTCTTTAGTTATTTAGTTTTTTCTGGATTGGGCTCTTTGAGGATTTTGGGGGGAAACCCCTTTCCCTTTCCCTATCAAGCAGCACTGGTCACCTCAAAGGTTTCTATTTAACTATATAACCCAAAAATAAATAATTACAGAAAAAATCTAAATCTCCTTGCTCTCTGAAAAAAACTTGGAAAAAAAAAATCCCTTTAAAAAAATCTACTCCTACCCCCTGCCCCTAAAATTAAATGAAATTTGCCAGTTTGGGTTTTGCTGAATAAAAGCACAATGATCAAATTTTCAGATGCTCGAATTTCTTTATAAAGCGGGCTTTAAAAAAAAAAGGGGGATCCTCTGAGGCTCTTCAAAGAAACCCACCCGAAAGATTTTAACAGTTAAAACCACAATACCCTGCACCTAAAACTAGAGCATTATGGGGTCAGAGGGGCACTCTCCACTTACATAAAATTTAAATTAGTGGAAGGGCATTTGTAAAGTATTCATAAAAAGGCATGGCTTCCCGTACCGCCCGTAGTTGTATTTTTGTTTTTTGGTTTTTGGGATATTTGTCCTAGGTCCTCTTTCTCTTTTTATTTACAAATGCACATTTCCCGTACCTTTATAAAGTTGCTTGACAAAAGGGACATCCCGTACCATTTTACTTTACAAAGGTTTCATCTTAGACCCTTATAAAGTACTTAAAAAAGGTACATCCCGGGCCACTATAAAAGAAAACAATGAAAAAATGGGTCGCTAAAAATTTTTTCCTTTTCCCCCTTGTTGTCAGTTTCGGGAAATTTTTTTCATTATTGTTTATATTTTAGTTAACAAATAAGTGTTTGCTAATACGTAGAAAGGGTTTTTTTCCCTGTTAAAAAGTAAGTTTGTGGACTTTAGGGAAACGGTTTTGTAATTTTCATTTCCCTTTTTTTATCGGTGTTTTATTAAGGGAGCATGAAGGTAAACCAAAGGGGTCTAAATACGGGGGGTTGCAAATTTTGTACTTAATTATTAAAGGGTGTGTATTGGGGTTTTTCTGGGCAAGGGAAATGTGGTGTGAAAGATGGTAAAAAAGTCCCTTTTTTTGGGTTTACCCGCCTTGTTTTTCTGTGTTTTACTGAATTTATTTTTTATTTTTAAAAAAAAATCATTTGTTGTTTTCAGGGGCGGGTTTAATCAGTAGAGTTTTTGAGCTTCCCAAAGACTCTGAAGGGGAAGTCTGTAGGCTGGATTTTAAAAGGTGAATGGGGTTGCCTTGTGGGGAAAAATCTTTTGTATTAGGGGATCAGAAAAAGGGGTAAATAGCATAAAATTTTTTTTGGGGTTTTGTTTTAAAGATTAATAACTTTGTATTCATAAGAAAATTTGGAAAAAACAGTTTTGGACCCCCCGGGTTTCGGTTTTTTTTTTTCATTCAGAAGTTTTGTTAGGGGCCAGTAAATGACCGAATTTGTTCCCTAAGGAAAATTTTTGAAATAGGTTTTTGTCCATTTTTAGGGCCCCCCAAAATTTTTGTTCAAACGCCCTTAAATAAATTACTTACATAAATTTGGGCGCATTTGGGGGGGTGATCGTTAAGCGGGGGGGGCCCCCTGTAATGTTGGGTTTGGGAAAATCTTTTTTCCCTTACATTTTGGGGCTACAGTGTATTGACTTTCAGTGGGGTTATGTTCCCACAAAAAAAACCCTCGAAAAATTTTTTGTCAAATTTTGAATGATAGGGTAAATAAGTCAATAAATAACAACGTCACTGGGAAAAATAAATAATTTCCCAAATAACCCGTATTTTAAAAGTAGTAAATTTAATTTTTTGTTTTGGAATTTTTTGCCTTCATTTTGAGTAATTATCTCAAGTTTTTTCCCTCCACGTTTAAATTTTTGCCCCCATGTTTTTGTTGAAAAAATCCTGAGTCAAACCATTGTGGTTGGGCGCACCTGTAAATGTATGGTATTGTGATAAAAGAAAACCTTTATTGCAGGAAATTGCTCTTGTACATGTGTTTTTACCACCCCTTTACATTTATTGCCGGGGAATTTCTTTCCTAGGGCAGTAGTTGGGTGATCCCCTATTTTGTTGGGATAGCTTATCTGAGTTTTTTTGTTAGTACCCTTCCCTATGTTTTACATTTCACGACCCCTTTGCTAGGCCTTTTGAAAATTTCTTTGTTTGACATCACGTGGTCCCGCATGAGGGGCGGGGGCTGTGCTGCATCGGCCTTTAGTTCCCCCCCTAGGTCTTTGCCAAAAGGGAAGACACAGCAGGTTGGGCTTTCCCTTCATCTTGCTAATATAAAATGTTACCCTCCAAAAAAGTGTGTTTTTTCTCCAATCATCATATCTCCTATGAACTCCCCTACACATATTTTTAAAATTTAAAAAAGGGGGAATGATGTATTTATTGTTTGTGATTTTTGTTTATTTGTAAATGCTGTAGGGTTTTACAAACCTGGTTGGGTTTTGCAAAAACCTGACTTGGGGTTTTGCAATACCTGGGTTTTTTAAAGCAAAATTTTGGCTTGGTTGTGCAAACCTGGCTGAGCTATTTTTAAAAAACCTGGCTGGGTTTTAAAAAACCTGGCTGGGCTATACCCACTGGCTTGGTTGTAAAACCACCCGGCTTGGTTTTTTAAACCCCCCTTTTCCCTTTGGGTTTTACACCCCTGGCTTTTGGTTTTTAAAACCACCTGGCTTGGGTTTTACAAAACCTGGCTTGGTTATTTCACCACCTGGCTTGGTTATACACCACTGGAAATTTGGTTTTTACTCAAATGGGTCTTAAAAGATTCAGAATTTTTCCCTTTAAATTTTTAATTTTCCCGGCTAGGATGTTTATTCTGGGTTTTGTAGCCACAGGTTTCCCCGTCCTTTTTTAAATTTGGGAAAGGGTTTTTTGTCTGCTAGATGGTTTGTTTTACAAGTCAAAAAGAAGAATAGTTTCGATCGTTTTTCAGGGATCCTTTGGGTGGGGTTGAAAAGGGGTTTAAAAAAACGGAAGTTACATCTTTTTTTTTTTTGATGTTCCCGGGGTTTTTTGTTTTTAGGTTTAAAATTTTGGATTAATCAGGGGATTTCCCCCGAGAACCCCGGTTAGTGGGACTTTTTAGTTTTTGGAGGTGGGGAAATTTCGGTTTCCTGCACTCTGAAGGATGGGTGGGTTGTTACGTCCCGGAGGTGGGAAGTACAGTACTTTCCACTCTGGAAGGATGGGGGGGAGGGGTTTTTCGTTCTGGGGGTGGGGGGTTTCGTACCTGCACTCTGAAAGATGGGTGAGGGTGGTGTTTTCAGTTCGGAGGTGGGGAAATTTCAGTACCCGCCTCTGAAGGGTGGGTGAGGATGTTACAGTTTTTGGGGGGGGTGGGAAGTTCAGTACCTTTCACTCGAAGGGGTGGGTGAGGGTGTTTACAGTTTGGAGGTGGGGGGTACAGTAAACCCGCACTCTGAAGGGTGGGGGGGGGAATTTACAGTTCTGGAGGTGGGAAATACAGTACCTGCATTTGAAGGAAAGGGGTGAGGTTTTTACAGTTTTGGAAAGGTTTGGGGAAATACAGTACCTGCACTCTGAAGGATGGGGGGAGGATGTTACATTTCCCGGAAGGGGGGGAAGTAAGTAAACCCGCCTCTGAAGGTGGGTGAGGAAAGTTACGTCCCGGAGGGGGGGAAATTTCCCGTACCTGCACTCTGAAGGGGTGGTGGGGATGTTAAGTTTGGGGGTGGGAAGTACAGTACCTCACTCTGAAAAAAAAGGGTTGGGGTGTTACGTTCTGGAGGTGGGAAAATTTCGTTTCCTGCACTCTGAAGGGGGGTGGGTTGGGGATGTTTACAGTTTTTTGGGGTGGGAAGTTTCCCGTACCCGCACTCTGAAGGGGTGGGTGGGAGTTTTCGGTTTTGGAGGTGGGAAAATACTGTACCGCACTTGAAGGATGGGTGGGGGTGTTACAGTTTTGGAGGTGGGGGGAAAAACAGTACCTGCACTTGAGGATGGGTGGGAGGGTTTCCGTTCTGGGGTTTTTAAAGTACGTACCTGCACTTGAAGGAAAGGGTGAGGGGGTTTTTACTGTCCCGGAGGGTGGGGAAGTCGTACCTGCACTCTGAAAAGGAAAGGGGGTGAGGATGTTTTCGTTTTTAAAGGGTCACTTTAAAATGTGTTTTTTACCCTTGCTTCTGACAAGGGCACTATTGAATGGGGATGGTGAAAAGTCTTTCCTCTTTTTTTTCATTGGGCCCCCTCATGGTGGGGACAATGATAAAGTAAAAAAAATATAATTTTTTTTTGGATTTTTTTTCAGGTCTCTGTATTAAAAAAAACTGCTGCAGTTTTGAATTTTAGATGACCAAATTGCTGGAAATAATGATTTTATTTTTTGCCACCAAGGTTGTGTGATGTAATGGGTAAAAAATGTGTTTGGATGAGGATCTTCCATATATTAAACTTCAATGGGCATCAGCCCTGAACTTATCTCTGAAATTTATTAGGTAACGGGAAAAACCCGTATATTTATGCCTTTTTTTCCTAATTCAGTGTTTTACAACAGGGGATTGTACAATTTAGTGCCATTTTGTGATGTTGTGCTTGTGAGGTCACCCAAGGGGGCCAAACTCCAGTAAATTTTTACAAAACCTTTCCTTGGGGAAATTGGGTTTTTCAGACATGCCTCTGGGTTAAGTCAGGGTTTTTTTTTCTTGAAATGGTGTCAGGTTTTTTTTTATTTTGGTCTATGCCTTGTGGGGGGGGGGGTGCCTTTTAAGGGGCCCTTTTAAAAGCTCAAGGAAAAAAGTAGGGGGAGGTTGGGGGGACAGGGTTTTGGGGAATGGGAGCCTGGACAGCTGTGTGTGAGTGGACCACGCATTGCGAAACTTGGGTTTGGGCGGGGTGAAATTAAAAAGGAGTAAAAAGTTGTGGGTTTTGATAAAAATTACCCTTTCCCCTGGTATTAAGGGCTATAGGTCGTTGTGTAATTTTCCGTGGTTTTGTTTTATTCTCGCTCTTTTGTTTTTAAGTAAACTAAGGGCCCTAGTTTTTCCCTTTTTTAAATTTTTTCCCTCTTTGCCTTTTCCCATTCTGTTTTGGGCCCGGGATAATACAAAATTTTGCTTGCTTGCTGGGAAAACCTAGGGGAGGGGTGAGGGTAAAGGGCTCACAATTTTTTAGAAGTTTTTCAAAGTGTCAGCCCCGTATCCCTTTTAGGGAGGGTTTACTAAAAGGAAAAACAGGTTTTTTTTTTTTTTGTTTATGTATAAAGGAGAAAGGGGGTTTCTAGCCCCCCTTCTTTCTGGCATTCCTTTTTCAAGGGGGGCTCCTTTGGGATTGGGTGAAGAGGTCTTGGTTTTGAGGAATTAGACCTGTTGGTTTTCCTTCCTCAGACCGAACCTAATTACCCCCAAACCCCCCTTTCCCCCATCCCATCCTCCCTTTTCCCCTTTTCCCCCTCCCCCCCCCTCCCCCCCTTATTCCCTTCCTCTTTTTTGGCCCTTTGGGGTTCTTCCCAAGGGCCCACTGGTTCCCCGGTAGGGGGAAAAAAGGGACCCCGGGTCAAACTCAAATTTTTTTTGAGGGGTTTTTGTGGTGGTGTAGTTTGCCCTGAAATCTGGATCGCCCGGGGATATCCAATTCCCTCTTGGTCTTTCCCGGGGGGGGGTTTTGGGTTTTCTTTTTTGGGGACGGGTGTATTTTCCCGGAGGCCCCCCTTTTGGATTTGGGGGGGGGTGGCCAAAAGGAAAGGGTTTTCTTTGTGGGGGATATCCCGGGCCCCCCTTCTTTGTTCCACCGGGTAGCTTTGGCAGATGTGAGGTTGCTTCCTGGGGGATTGCTGGTTTTTTGGCTGAAAGGTAGGGTTTTGGAGGGTTCCAAGGGCCCCATTTGCACTAAAATTTTTGGTTTTTTGAGGTCTTTCTTTGGGCGGGACGGTGATTTTCGGCCCCCCATCTTTTCCCCCTAGGGGAAATATTCCCCCTGTTCCCCTTTTTTTTTTTATTTTTCTTTTTTTTTTTCTTAAAAAAAAAAAAGAAGAAGTTAAATTGCATGCCCGGGACCCGGGTTTTCCCAATTTTGGGCCCCCATGCGGGGGCCCTTTAAAATTTTTCCCGTTTCCAAAACTCACCAAATTACTTTCATAGATGCTTGTCAGCTCCCATCATCCTTTTTTTACCTTATGGCTCCTGTTTTCCCCGGTGTGTACCGGTTTCTAGGCCCTTTTCTTTGCTGGAGGTTATCCCGGAAACCTAAGTTACCCCCTTTGGGCAATTGTCACAGCGGTGAACCCTTTTTAAAACCCCTTGGTCATTTTTTCATGGGGAGCTGATGTCGAACTCTCCTTTTACTACATTTAGCCCCCTTTTATTGAAACCAATTAGGTGCCAGATCTATTCAGTGGGGTTTTTTGCTACTCTCTCTTAGCCTAACCCCCTCCTTCAAAAGGATTACGTTTATGCCTTGGTGGGTTTTGCTCTTTTCCCGTTGGGGGAAACCCCTATGCGAAACGAAAGTTCCATCCTTGTCTGTATGCTCTCACAATTTTCCTTTCAATCCTTCAATTTATAGAATGGTCACCCATTAAATTTGAAAACCCCTTATTTATTTGGCCCCGTTTGCTCCGTTCCCTTTCTCTTTGACAAATTTGCTTTGTCTTCCCTTCATTTTTTCCCCCTTTATATGTTCATTGGTAGCATTCACTTTTCCCCCACCCCCCTGGGAAAACCCCCCAGGGTGTTTGGGTTTTTTCTTTTCACTCCTTGCTCGAAAAACCCAAAATGCCCACGGGGCTTCCCGTCTCTTTTTCTTGACCACTTCCCTCTCTTTTCATGCCATCGCGTGTTCACAGATGGCTTAAGGCTTCGGGCGGCGTCGGTTTCGCCCCAGTGTTTTCCCCGGGCGGGGGTTTATGCGAGGGGCATTTTTCTATCTTTTTGGCTAGCTTTTTTTCTGTGAATTGTACGCCCTTCTTGCAGCCCTTTTTTTGTATTGGGATCTATGCCCGTATCTTTTTTTGTGGTTGTCTCAGACTCCCCTTTGTGCTTCTACAGGCTTTTCGGAAAAAATTTATACACCTCACCCCCTAGTTCTCCATATCCAACTTTGGCTATGCCGTATGTGGCATGCAAAGAGTACGTAACCTTTATTCGGCGCATGGACACACCCTCATTTACAGGCTATCTCCCCCAACCACGGTCTGCTATCTTGTGGCTTCTATTTCTGCCCTGCTTACCGTGGAGTGCACTATATTTATCACTGTACATAGTGTACATATTGCTGTTATAATTGGTGAAGGATAATATAAGTCTAAACTTTTTCTACTGTATTTATTTGCTCCCATTACACCTGGGATAACAGGCCATTTGAAATCCTAGGTTGTAATATGGGGGCCTGTCCGGGAGATGAACCCGGGACCTCTCGCACCCCAAGCGAGAATCCAGTTCTCTCGCCTAACTTACTGGAGGTCGGAGGTTCGGGTCCTCCTGGGGCTGCCATGTGGCATGCAAAGAGTACGTAACCTTTATTCGGCGCATGGACACACCCTCATTTACAGGCTATCTCCCCCAACCAGCGAACCAGGTTGCTAAGAGTTGATGATGGGGCCCCATCGTTCAACTAGTGACCAGGTTCTAGCCAATAAGAAGGTGGGATTGACAATCGCAGAGGTTATGTGGATACCGCTCTCCTGTCTGCCCTTGTCATTCCCACTCTAGAGCTGGTTGAAGCACGGTCTGCTATCTTGTGGCTTCTATTTCTGCCCTGCTTACCGTGGAGTGCACTATATTTATCACTGTACATAGTGTACATATTGCTGTTATAATTGGTGAAGGATAATATAAGTCTAAACTTTTTTACTGTATTTATTTGCTCCATTACACCTGGGATAACAGGCCATTTGAAATCCTAGGTTGTAATATGGGTAGCTGTCCGAGAGCTGGACTTAGAGAAACGGTTGAGCTTAGGGTGAAGCTTGTAGCAGGAACATGTGTAGCTTGCTGTTTCGCTTCGCTTTACAAATTTTGCGTGTCAGTTGCTTATGATCAGCCTTGCTATTGTGTGATCGTTCAACAGCTCGCTACTAGCTTGTTCAGTGGTGCTCGCTTCGCTACGGTCAATCTTGTGTGCAGTCGGCTTTGTTGTATGCGTATTTTGCAATCGTACTGTGCATAGCTAAGCGTGTTCTGCAAATTAACGTGTTACGTTGGGGTATTCGTACTGTGCATAGCGAATAACTTATGCCACCTAGACGAGTCAGACGCCTGGTGTCGGCATATACTTTGCATAACCTACCTAAATTGTCCCTACAGCGTTGTTGGCAAATTGCTCGTTCATTGGCATTCCTATAAACGCACTCTTACAGCTGCGCAACTGCGTTCACATTATTGCTGACATACTTATTGAAAGAAGAGATGGCACATCAGACTCCTCCCTCTACGGGAGCTAGGGCAAAAACTACTATGTTCTCGCAGGAGGAAGATGATACACCTACGGAGCAAAATGGTCAGTATAGTGCACATGGGTTGTCTCAGGGTGAATCAGCGTCGTTGGCACTTCAGCTGGCAAAAATCAATCTTGAGCAAACTAGGGAACAGAGAGCATTCGCAAGGGAAGAATTTGATAGGGAAAGAGAAAGGAGGCAGTTTTCGCATTCTGTAAACGATTTCAGTTTTACAAAAAGCAGTACAGCTTGTTCCCCGCTTCAATGAGGCCTGAATCCAGAGCAATTTTTTTTCGAAAGCTTCGAAAATCAGGCTCGAGCTTGAGGTGGCCGGTAACCAGCACTGGCACGTTGGTTCATACAGCATTATTGGGTAAGGCACAGAATTTACGTCCGTACTAACTGACGCTGAATTCTCTATTATCAAGAGTGAAGACTCACAGTGTTGGGAGCAAATACATGTATCCAGCTAAATATCGTAAGACCATTCAAATTGAACAGGCGGCAGGCTTTTTGGAGTCAATCCCTGGTGGAACTTTGTGAGACAGCAAACCAAAGCTTTTACAGCTGGTAAAAAGAGTGTGTCTCTAACTTTCGAGGATCTGGTGCAGCTTATCTGATTGGATAACCTGCTGAGTCTGTGGAACCAGAGGTTTCGTGTCATTCTGCAGGATCTGACTTAAACCCACTCCATTGGAGCCCGGCCAGTTGGCTGATACCTTCGAAACGAACCGCTCCTTGTCCGAGCGTCCCGTTTTCTCTTTTCAACAGTCTGGCGTGAGCAGAGATCGACAACATTGGAGAATGAAAGGCCAGCCGAGAGGAGGCGTCTACGACATCGAACCAAGTTCACCTTGTTGAAGCCAACGCTTCTTCAACATATGTCCCCCTGCGAGAGGCAACTACTTATGGAGGCATCTCGACAACAATACCAGAGAGGCAACCACAGCCAGAACGAACACACCTTGCAACGTCATCAGGAGTAAAGGGCAAGCCTGTCGTCTGCTTCAGGTGTAATAAAGTAGTCATATCATTCCAACTGCCCCCAAAAACCTCGCACCCATCGGTAAAATCACTAATGTCCCTAGTAACATGTCCCCTAGAGAAGTAGAAAAAGTATGGGCCCTTTATTATTGGCGAAAGTCTTATTACCCTTCAGGACACTCAGAACCAACTAAAGTAAATACCTTTGGATACTGGAGCATATTGCTCACTTTTGTCAAGAAGGAATATTACCCCTTCAAGAATACTTCCTTGAATTCCCTCAGTTTATTGGAAGCTTACGGAGGAGCAAATATTCATTCCTTTCATAAAATTATTACGTGCAAATGTACACTGGGTACTTACAGTAGGTATCTCAAAAGGATATCCCATGAAAAAATGCATGTTATTACTGGGAAATAACATTACTACTGTTACTGTCGTGTCCTGAACCTATATGATTAATGCCTTCTCCATGTTGGCCAATAACGCGGGCAACATCCAAGGGTTGTCAGGGGAGAATGTTGACCTATCCTATGGACGACCTCTCGATCTCGGAATAGCCACGTTGTTTTATGAGACAACACCGGCCCGGAGTCCTCGTAAATCAAGTGAACAGACCCCGATCAAGCTTCCTATTCCCAGGTTGCAGATTGCCAGATGTCTCTGTTTCCATGCCCATGGGACTGTCCTTCCGGGAGGAACAACGTAAGGACCCTTGTTAAAATTCATTTTGAGGCAGCCATGGGTAAATCCTCTTGGTCATCCAGTCAAGTATTGAAGTTAAAAATGATTATTTGGTATTGCACTGAAGACTGGTAAGGAGACAGAGGGCACGGCAAATTATACGACAGGTAGTGGTTCCAACCAGTATATACCCTCAGATATTAAATATAGCTCATAATACTCATCAGGAGGTCACTTAGGAATTACAAAAACTTGTATAGAATCACAAAAGAATTATTAATTTGGCCAACATTAAAGAAGATGTTAAGAATCAAATTAGTGTTAGCCGAGAATGTCAGCAGTTTGGAAAACCTGGACATTCAATTAAACCTGCACCTTCCAACCCAACCTGCTGATGAGGGAGTAACCTTTTGCAGATATAATTATAGATTGTGTAGGTCCACTACCTACTCAAAGTCTGGGAAATCAGTATTTATTTACAATTATGGATAAATTAACCAGATTTCCTGAAGCGATCCCAATGCGTATGTAACAATAACTAAAGCTATTCTCAAAGCTTTAACAAAAATTCATTTCTTGTTTTGGCAATCCTAAAACTATACAAAGTGATCAAGGTACTAACCTTCCACTGCCCAGCATTTAGGGAAGTATTAACTAGTTAGGAGGGATAATTCACCAATCTTATCCACTGCTATCACCCTCAGTCCCAAGGCGGCCTTGGAAATGATACCACAAACATTAAAAAACAATGATGAGAAGTTTTTTGCATGCACTTTCTCCGACAGATTGGGATGAATCTCTACCGTTGTTGCTATTCTCAGTACGAGCGACGGTGCAAGAAGTCTACAGGGTATATCCGTTTGAGCTGATCTTTGGCCACAATGTACGAGGTCCTCTTCGGTGCTCAAAGAAGGATGGAATGGGAGAAGACGTAACTCAGCACTCTACAACCCGTCTCAAGGTTGCAGGTGGCACGTGAGTTAGCCACGGCTAACCTAAAAGAATGCTCAAAGTAAGATGAAACAGAGGTATGACACAAGTTGCACATTCCGCTCCTTCCATCCAGGAGACAAGGTGTGGTGTAAAAAAAAAAAGACAGAACCTTACCTGGCCACACCTTGAAACTAGATTTTAACGGACCTATGCAGATAGTAATAGATTATCTGATTTAAAATATGTGGTAGCTCCCATTGATAAACCTCAAAAACAAAAACTTACCACATTATCAATCAAGGCCTTTCACCATACACCAGATAAAGTCCAAAGTAAATGACTCTGTCCTCTACCTCTGAGGACGACTCTGACTCATTGGCACTCTATCTCTGAAATTAATATTAAACTTTTCAAATTCTGTCCCTCCTCCAGGATCCTAGCCCGTTAATGGATGGATTATCTGAAATACAAGCAAACCAATTTAACTGAGCTTCTACAGTCATATCCTAATATTTTTTCGGAATGTGCCGAAAAAATTACGTTTAGGTTTACCATTACGTAGATGTGAAATCTAAACCAATTAAACTCTCCCCCTACAGAGCTAATCCTGAAAGACAAAGCTACTTCAGCAGGAAGTAGACTTCTTGTTAGAACATGGTTTAGGTGGAGAGGATCCATCTAGTCCATGGGCTTCACGCGTGCATCCTAGTAAAGAAGCCTGGGGATGGGGGCGTGTGCAACGACCTACCGTTAAGTGAACGAGGTCACAATTAACAGATGCTACCCTCTTCCTCGTCTGGATGTACGTAATTGACTTTGTGGGTAAGCTACTTTGTGTCCAAATTAGATCTCCTTTAAAGGTTGACTATCAGGTACCTTTGACAGATAAGGCGAAGGAAATCACTGCCTCGTAATTCCAGGAGGTCATTATCAGTATACAGTTACCCCCTTCGGATGAAAAATTCCCCTCATCATTCCAGAACTCATCCATCAGGCTATTAAAGGCTTGAAGGCCGGCACATACCTAGATGATATTGTTTGTGGTGTCTGATATCTTGGGATCAACACTACTTAACTTAAGCTCTGTTGAGCACCTTTAAAATTCCCAATTAACAGTTAATTTATCTAAACTTTCCTTTGGCCAGGCCACTATCACTTTTCTAGGCCATTGAAGTAGGTAGTGGTAATGTGCTACTAAACTTGCTAAAGTTCTTTCGATTAAAGATTATCCAGTTTCCTCATGATAGGAAATTCTCTTTTCACGTTTCCTAGCATGATAGATTTTACAGAAGATTCTTAAGAATTTCTCAGATATTGTAGCCCCTCTACCTCTTTCTTACCAGTCATAAAGTTTCCATTTAATTGGACGTCGATGAGTAACACTGCTTTTAATAAAGCAAAAAGATTATTGTCTCTGCACCCATTACTCCTTTCTCCAGACTTCTCCACACCTTTTTCATTACAGTTGATGCTTGTGAGTCTGGGTTGGGGCGGTACTATACAAAATCAGAACAAGGAGTTTGCAGCCTGTAGCATACTTTTCAGCTAATTCCAGCCCACATCAGAGATCTTACTCTACCATTGAAAAAGAAGCCCTCCCGCGCGGTAATGGCTTTGGAGCATTTCGATTGTTTATGTGGGCCAGACATCGCAGGTGGTCCACAGTCTACGTGCTCACAACCCGTTTAGTCTATCCCAAGCCATGAAGAATCACAACACAAGGCTTATGCGTTGGACGCTCAGTTTGGCTGCATCCCTATAACTCAAAATCGTTACATTGCCGGCAAAGAAAATTTGTGGCAGACTCTTTTGTCAAGAAGTCTAGTTAATAATTTTATTTTAGGTTAGGATTTATTTGTGGTAACCCCCCTTTCAAGCTCTTTTTTTATCCCCTGATGTGGGGTTTTTTTTAGTGAGAGAGGGGATACGGGCTACCGTCCGCTTGTATCTTGGACCTATGTTGGCTTATTCTGACTGCGTCTCACTCTGAGTTTAGGGTTTGGCTTTCAGGCACTAGGAAAGCTGAGCTCTATCTAAAAGTTGGATGTGGAGAGATAGCGGTCCCAATTATTTTGTGCCATGGCGGCACGTTACCACCTTGTGGAAGGTGCAGCCTAATCCTGAGCTTCTCGGGGTGGGGGTGTGGCATGCAAAGAGTACGTACCATTAATTCGGCGCATGGACACACCCTCATTTCAGCTATCTCCCCCCAACCAGCGAACCAGGTTGCTAAGAGTTGATGATGGGGGGCCCCATCGTTCAACTAGTGACAGATTCTAGCCAATAAGAAGGTGATTGACCAATCAGCTAGAGGTTAAGTGATACCGCTCTCCCTTCCTGCCCTTGTCGATTCCCACTCTAGAGCTGGTTGAAGCAACGGTCCTGCTATCTTGTGGCTTCCTATTTCGCCTGCTTTACCGTCGAGTGCACTTATATTATATCGACTGTACATAGTGTACATATTGCTGTTATATTGGTGAAAGGATAATATAAGTCTAAACTTTTTCTACTGTATTTATTTGCTCCCATTACACCTGGGATAACAGGCCATTTGAAATCCTAGGTTGTAATACCGTATCTCTACCAAGCATAAAGATATTGTTTTTTGGGGGGTCCCTGGTCATGTTGATGTACAGGGCAATGAACAGGCAGACACTGCTGTGCGGTCAGCAGTACACGACCTACCAATTTCATTCTACCAATTTCATATAGAGGTGTTCCATTTCCGGACTATTTTGCTGTAATAGCTACCAACCTTCACACCCATTGGCAACAACGTTGGTTAAAACTCTGCTCGGTACACAAACTTCATTCTATTAAACCCGCGCATTAGGTTACTGCCATCTTCTTGTCATCAGCGTCGAGGTTGGGAGACTACTTTCTCCCGCCTTTGCGTTGGCCACACTCGTCTTACTCATGGGTATCTCATGGAGAGGCACCCTGTTCTTTTCTGTGAGCAGTGTCAAGTTCCAGTATCGATTAGCCACATTCTGTTAGAACTGCCCTCTCTATCATACGAGCCACTCGAATTTACCTGCCAACTCGTCTCCGCTTACTACTCCTTTACTTCCCTCATGCGATGGAACCCCCCTTTAATCCTGACTCTCTCATTGACTTCTTTCTGGACATTGACTGATTTACTCCACACACTCTGATAATGCCACCATTCAACACTCTCTGGCCCCCTTTTCTACCTTCAATCTCTGCTGCCCTCTACCCTTTCACCATCCACTGCCCGCCGCTGTTCTCTGTAACCTATTACTCATACCCTCTCCCTTTTGCCACCTGTTTACCCTCGCTTCCTTCCTGCCCTGAGCACTGTATCGCCCTTATGGTTTATGCATCTTTTTTATTATAATTATGCTACTGGGCATTTTAGTAAGCTCTCTTATGGCGTGCATGACTTTCAGAGGAAAATTCTAGTCTTTATGCTTTGATGATGGCACAGCAGTGTGTAACAGTTTTCTTAGGCATGGAACAATGAGTATAAAGCCAGATTACCTATACCATTTATCAATTACAAGTCATAGTAATGTATGACATGTACAATATAGTACATTTTTTTTAAAGTGGTACCTGGATACATTATTATTATTAAATCAAAAAGAAGCGCTAAGCCCAAGACTATACAGCGCTGGGATACAAAATTAATTCCAGAAGGCTGTTGCAAGTGCCGATACTGAACCGCATTTGTTCTCAATAAGGAATAATGTAAATTAGACCCTCCAAAAAAAAAAAATACACTTACAAAAGCGCTTACGAAAATACACTTGCATAATTGTTCGAGTTTTTTGAGCTATTCTACCCGAGGTACCACTGTATAATGTATCCCGAGGTACCACTGTAATACTTATTTTTTGGTTAGTGGTGGATCTTAGTGGGTCCAGAGATTTTAATATCAATATTAATATAATATTAATTTATGAGGTGTGATATAACAGTGTGCTGATATGTCAGGGAGATTGCAACACCCAAAACATTTATTATAAAACTGCAATAATCATCCCCATCACAACTGCAAGAGAATCCCATGACAAACTTCCATACATCCAAAGGACAAAGTAAAGCAATATGGAAAAAAATAGACACAAATAAAAGTAAATGTGAATCCTTTATTGACTATGTTTAACACAACACCAGAGGCTTTATCAAGATGGGTTTGTGACACAGTGGCTTTATCAAAATGTGCTTGTGACACTGTGGCTTTATCAAGATGTGTTTGTGACACTGTGGCTTTATCAAGATGTGGTTTGTGACTGACACTGCTTCTTCTTATCAAGATGTGCTTGTGACACAGTGCTTTATCAAAGATTTTCTTGACACTGTGGCTTTATCAAGATGTGTTTGTGACACTGTGGCTTTATCAAGATGTGTTTGTGACACTGTGGCTTTGTCAAGATGTGTTTGTGACACTTTATCAAGATGTGTTTGTGACACAGTGGCTTTATTAAGATGTGTTTGTGATACTGTGGCTTTATCAAGATGTATTTGTGACACAGTGGCTTTATCCAGGTGTGTTTGTGACTTGGCTTTATCAAGATGTGTTTTGTGACAACTGTGGCTTTATCAAGAAGTGTTTGTGAACACTGGCTTATCAAGATTGTTGGTGTGACACTTGGCTTTATAATATGTGTTTGTGACTGGATAAAGTCCACTGTGTGGGTGAAACAGAGTTGATAAAGGATCGCATTACTCTGTATTTCTATTTCTCCATCATGTTGTTTTAATACTAATTTATCTCTATCTTAGAGCAATATCTAATTATCCCTACATGAAAACATCACCTCTAAGATCCACAATTTTTTTTGTACCCGAGCCAATAAGCAATTGTGCATGTCATCTTGTATTGTTGTGATGTTGAGACTAACACTAACAATACAAGATTTTTCACAAAGTTTCCATGGGTGGATGTGAAGAGATATTAGTTTTTATTTAACACATCGGCCGCTTCCCACCGAGGCCACGTTGCCTGAAAATAGAAGAAACACTTTCATTCCATCACTGTCTTGCCTGAGACATAACAACACTAAAGTTCAAAAATATTTATCTGGAAGAAACTGCAAGAAACTAAAGTAAATGCATTATTGAGCATAAATATGCATCTTAAACCAATGTTTGTCCAACACAAGAATTACCACAACCATGTGCAATAAATTCTTAACTCAAAATTGATAAAAATGGAAAATTATTATAATCAAAAGTGTTAATGAGGGTTGAAAAAAATACATAAGACAAGCACAAAGAACCAAGACTAGTTGCAACAGGAAAAAACTTTAATATGGATATTGAAGCATCTTGATGCTGGTGAGGGGCTTTTGATCTGTACATTCTTTTTGTTTTATAAAAATTTGATCTTACTTCTACCCTAGTTTTCCTTCAGGTGCGTCAATCCCTACGGGTTTTGTGCTCCCCATAATTTTTTTTAAACACACTGGCTGTCTCTCACTAGGTAGGGCGGCCCAAAAAGAAAAACTTTCATAATCATTCACTCCATCACTGTCTTGCGAGCGTGCTTAAAACTACAGTTAAAAAACCCCTTTTCAGGGGTGCATCCCATCTCCAGGAATAAAGTCCAGCTTGTTGGGTTTCCCTGATCCCTCATAATTGTTTCCCTTTGCTTACATCCAACAGCATGTAAAGGGTCCTAAAACCTTTGCTCCTAAACGCTCAGCATGCTTGCTGGACATCCAAGTTCCCGCACGCAAAACCTCGTTTACCCTCTCCCCTTTCCAATCTCTTTTTTCCTACATTACTCTACCTGAGCCTCATATCCCGTAAAAACCCTTCCCCTGCACAATACAAAACGTAATATAATATTGAACAGATACACTACCAGTAACTACCATTACCACCATTTATTTTACCACACTACCTAACATGAATGGCCTTAAGATTTACCCTACATGGGCCAGTAGGCCTACTGCCATACTTCTCAAATTTACATGTTCCTCCAGCTATAAACATGGACCCCCCATAACGATGGCATCACATAGCGATATTTCGCATACGCTTACTTTAATCGCAAAAATTTTGCCGCGCTATCGATTAAAACCCTCACCGATTCGTCCGAGACTGTGTCCAATCACAATCAGCCAGCCCATGTGCAGCCTCCATTGTTAACCACAAGCTGTGGTAACATGCAAATTATACACTCGGAATATTTCGTATTATTAAGTGTTTCAGATTTTCTGAAAATAATTGACCTAGGGCCCCAAGAAAAGTCTAGTTGCCAACACTGTGGTAAAAAAGTTGAAATTTATGGAAAATTGAAGCATTTTGAGGTTGGGCTTAACCCTGTAATTCTATTGATTATGGAATCCTTTGTCCTACTTCAAACTTAAGGAATGTCCAGTGGTTGTACCAATCCCTACAGGAGTGCAATCCCCCATCATTTTTTATTAAACACTGGCTGTCTCTACTAAGAGCGTAGCCTTTGCTTGGACAGTCAGATAGACAATTTTTGCTAGAGCCCATTCCATTCCATCATTAGGTACCAGAGCTTGCTACTAGCTAACAAGGATTTTAAACCAGAGTACTTCCTCATCTCCCAGACAAGTCCAAGCTTGTAGTGTCACCTTTTAATTTATTAATTTTCGTGCTAACAAACATAAAAAAAAACAACATTTTAATTTTATATTTTTTGTCTATTTTTTTCTATTTGCAAACCTGTAACTCACTCTCTTATTGCTACTCTTCTAATAGGATGGACCTGGCCCTTCTATAACCTGAAAAGATATCCTCTCCCCCCCCAATACACAGGTGTATAAATTCCAGATAGCTCCTAACTTGTTGATTAACTACATTATATAATAAACTAATTATATTTATGGGTGTCTTGCACGGATTTAATTATTCCATTATTTTTTATGGGAAATTCATTCCTAAGATATTTCAAACAATGACCCTCTTGCACGGATTAATATTTAACGGGGGTCCATTATAAACCGTGTGCATGAGCCTATAAACTGTGGGAACACTTGAAGTTCCTAAACCTGTACTCCGTAGAATGTAGGAGGGAGAGATACATGATTATATACACCTGGAAAATCCTAGAGGGACTAGTACCAAACTTGCACATGAAAATCACTCCCTATGGAGGCAATAGACTCAGCAGACAGTGCAACATCCCCCAATGACAAGCAGGGGTGTCACTAGCACTATAAGAGAACACAGTAAGTGTCAGGGGCCCAAGACTGTTCAACTACATCCCAGCATACATCAGGGGGATTGCCAATAGACCCCTGGCTGTCTTCAAGCAGGCACTGGACAGGCACCTAAAGTCACCTGACCAGCCGGGCTGTGGTTCGTACGTTGGATTGTGTGTGGCCAGCAGTAGCAGCCTGGTTGATCAGGCCCGATCCACCATGAGGCCTGGTCACAGACTGGGTCATAGGGGCATTGACCCCCCAGAACACACTCCAGGTATACCAGATATGATCCATCACAAATTCTGATACAAGATTATTGTCTTAATAAAGTTAGTTACTGTCTGTCTACAACTACAGATGCTGGTGAGGGGCTCTTGATCTAGGGAATTGGATTTGACCTCTATTATTATAATCAAAAAGAAGCGCTAAGATTTGACCTCTAGTTCCCTGAATTAAGCCTGAATACCTTCCACATCCCCCACAGGCGCTGTATAGTCCTACAGGTTTAGCGCTTCCCCGTGATTATAATAGTACTACAGATGGCACCTATAACATTGCACTTCGGTGCCATCTTGTATAAGGAAAATAGTGCTTGGAGTCTAAGTCACTACACTGCATTTGGGGTGCCATCTAGTGCAGGGAGACAGCCCTGTGTGACCCAGGTGGGTTTAGCACTTAGTTTTGCTAATGGCACTAAAAGTTAATGAAAAATGGCACTAGGCTGCCATCTATTGAAGAGAGATTAAACTAAATTAGTTAATTTTTTTGCACAATAGATGGCACTAAAAATTACTAATGAAAATAGCAGTTGGATGCCATCTATTGTTGGAATTTACTAAATCTAGTTCAGTTTTTGATTAATAGATGGTGCTGTAAGTTATTGAAAATGGGAAGATAAACTAGAGACTAAACTAAATTTTTTTTTAGTTCACTTTTTGCTCAATAGATGGCGAAAAAAAAAATTAGAAAATGGGATGATAAACTAGGGGAGACTAAACTAATTTTTTTTAGTTCACTTTTTGCTCAATAGATGGCGAAAAAAAAATTAGAAAATGGGAATGAATTATAACTAATGGGGATGGACTAAACTAAATTTTTTAGTTCATTTTTTGCTCAACAGATGGCGCAGAAAATTACTAATGGGAATGGCACTTTGACGCCATCTATTGTGAGAATTATGAACTAAATTTTTAGTTCATTTTTTGCATAATAGATGGCACTGAAAATTACTAATGAAAATGGCACTTGGATGCCATCTAGTGAAGAATTATGAACTAAAAATTTTTTTAGTCTCCCTAATTTAATCATCCAATTTTCATGAATTTATGCCACTATGATTATGCAAAAATGAACTAAAAATATTGTTATTCCCCTAATTATCCTCATTCATTTTCATTCTTAGTGCCATCTATTAGCAAAAAATGAACTAAAAATATTATAGTTCTCACCTATTATTAACTAATTAAAAGAAAAGAAAGTGCTAAAGCATTTAGTTAATAATTCAACAATAGATGGCATCCAAGTGCTCCTTATCTATCATGTGCCATCATAGATGAGCTACCAAATTAACTTAAGTACCATCTATGCAAAAAACTAAAATTTAGTCTCGTCCTCACTTTTCTTAACTTATAAAAAAAAAAAAAAAAAAAAAAAAAAAAGTGCTAAGCCATCTTAACTTATTATTATTATAATCAAGGGGAAGCGCTAAACCCGAGGATTATACAGCGCCTGGGGGGGGAGAGGTGGAAGGCATTCAGGCTTAAAACGGGGGAAATGGAGCACAGATCCAATTCCCAAATCAAAAGCCCCCCACCAACACAAGGAACCTTCCTGAGGGGGATTAAATATAGTACCATCTATTATGCAAAAATTAACTAATTTAACCTTAAACTGTCCAAACGTAGATCTACGTTTTTTTCAAAATTTCCCGTAAAAAAAAATAGACTTTTTTTACATTTGAAAAGGTAAAAAAAAAAAAAAATTTTACTCTTTTTTTTATACTGGGAAAATAGTAAAAAAAAGTTTATCTACTTTTGGAGCACACGTGTGAAAAT
>NC_069480.1:2021181-2058681 GCF_026875155.1 Cherax quadricarinatus
ACCATCTTGATAAACCCAAAAGTCAAAACTCTGGATAAAGCCACGTGTCACAAAAATCTTGACAAACCCACAGTGTCACAAACACATCTTGATAAAGCCCAGTGTCACAAACACATCTTGATAAAGCCACAGTGTCACAGACACATCTTAATAAAGCCACTGTGTCACAAGCACATCTTGATAAAGAAACAGTGTCACAAACACATCTTGATAAAGAAACAGTGTCACAAACACATCTTGATAAAGCCACAGTGTCACAAAAAAATCTTGATAAAGCCACAGTGTCACAAACACATCTTGATAAAGCCACAGTGTCACAAACACATCTTAATAAAGCCACAGTGTCACAAACACATCTTGATAAAGCCACAGTGTCACAAACACATCTTGATAAAGCCACAGTGTCACAAACACATCTTGATAAAGCCACTGTGTCACAAACACATCTTGATAAAGAAACAGTGTCACAAACACATCTTGATAAAGCCACAGTGTCACAAACACATCTTGATAAAGCCACAGTGTCACAAACACATCTTGATAAAGCCACAGTGTCACAAGCACATTTTGATAAAGCCACTGTGTCACAAACCCATCTTGATAAAGCCACTGTGTGTGTGTTAAACATAGTCAATAAAGGATCACATTATACTTTGTGTCTATTTTTCCATATTGCTTTACTTTGTCCTTTGGATGTATGGAAGTTTGTCATGGGATTCTCTCTGCAGTTTGTGATGATGATTATTGCAGTTTTATAATAAATGTTTTGGGTGTTGCAATCTCCCTGACATATCAGCACCACTGTTATATACACACCTCATAATTAATATTACAGGAGGGCCCCACTTATACGGCGGGTTAGGTTCCAGGCTACCGCCGTAAAGTGGAACACCCTTTTTTTCCATTTACAAATGCATACAAACACTAGATAACAAGTTTACACTAACATATATTATGTTAGCAATAGAACCAGGCATCAAAAACATAAAAAAGTACAATACACACATAGTGCACTCATTACTTACCTTAAAATATTTATAGTCTTAATCTAGGGTGATGACAAGTAGTATTTATTGTAAGAAATCAAGTGTGGTATGTATGGTAGTCAGCCAGGCTACCATACCAGGCCACCCACCCACACATACTATTCTATGATATTTAAGCATCCCAGAGCGATAAAAGTATATACAGTTCATCATTACTTACCTTAAAATATAGGGTGAGATGAGTAGTATTTATTGTAAAAATCAAGTGTGGTATGTATGGTAATCAGCCAGGCTACCATACCAGGCCAACCCACCCACACATACTATTCTATGATATTTAAGCATCCCAGAGCGATAAAATGTATATACAGTTCACTCATTACTTACCTTAAAATATAGGGTGAAATGAGTAATATTTATTGTAAAAAATCAAGTGTGGTATGTATGGTAGTCAGCCAGGCTACCATACCAGAGAGAAAGAATGAGTGCATGAGAGAGGACAGGCGCAGAGTTATGTAAAACAAACCAGGCGAAGGTAAGTTTTGTAAACAGTGTACACGTCTGGTTTGTGTACAAGTTACATTGTGTACAGGTTGTCTCTACATTGATACGGTAGAATAAATAAAGAAGAACACTCCCATTCTCATGTAACATCATTTTGAGAAGAAATGATGCTCTGAGTGAAGGCAATGGAAGTAAGTCACTCTGACTTTTTTGGGTTATCCTAGGTTCTCTACACATATGTTATGTATTTATGTTATGTATCGTGTTTATTATATAATTTTGAAAAAAATATCAGGGATGGATTAATGAAAATGTGTATATTAAACGTAATATACAACATTTAATGATACACCGAGCTCAGACAGCGTAAACAAACAAACTGAACAGGTTGTGGACGATCACTCGGTCAGGCGAAAATAGACGGTATTAATACATGTCCAGTTTTAGTTCATTCATGTACATTTGTAAGAGTTTGTGAAACTTTTACCTTATAATATTTTTATTATTATTATAATAATTAAATCACGAAACAAATACTCTTACACTGTGTACAAGTTAGTACAGAATTATAGCTATAAAGTGAAGGCATACGAAAGGAATATTTTTCTACAGTTATCCCTAGTAACAGGTGACGGGCTGAAAACGTAATTCTTCCGACACTTCTACAAACCGTTTGGTAAACATCTCATATATATTTGTATAAATTTTTATACTGTGGTTGCATGTATCATGTTTGTGTGTTACATAATGTGTTTCTTATATAATTTTGAAAAAAATATCATAGATAGATTAAGGGAAATGTCTATATTAACGTAATATGCGACATTAATGCGCCCAAGAGATTATTATTATTATATTATTATTATTATTATTATTATTATTATTATTGCATCAAGAGTAGAGAGACTCTTAGTGATTTTAATGTGTACCTACATGCCAGCACAGTGTGTAAGTTTATTTAGGTACAGGTGTACACAAGTTTAATTATCAAGTACAATACATATAAAATATACAATAACTTTAACCCTTTGACTGTTTCCGACATATAAATACGTCTTACGAGCCAATGTTTCTGACGTATTTATACTCACAAATTCTAGCGGCTTCAAATTGAGCGCCAAAGGCCTGGTAGGCCTACACGGGAGAGAATGGGTCTCAGTGGTCGGTGTGCACCCTGTGAAAAAAATCTGGGACCTAGCGGTGCATTGTGGGAACGCCATGTTGTCAGTCCATTTTCACCATGCCTCTCGGTAAGAAGTTCCTCACTCCTCGGCGGATTGGAGGTCTTTTGTTCCCAAGTGATAGCTCTAACAGTGATGAAAATGTCAGTGACAGTGAATTCAAGGGTTTTCAAGTGAGTGTTACAGAAAAAAGTGCCCAGGATAACGTAAATAGTGACGAAAACCCAGATGACCCACAACCTTCGACCTCTGGTGCTGTGCCGGCTTGTTCACGTTCACGTTCGCCTGTACCAGGACGAAAGAGGAAACTATTTGGTCGTGTACAACACCCTGATGATAGCAGTGATAGTGATAGTGATTTCAAGGTCATTGAAAGCAGTTCTAGTGACAGTGAGAGTGAATATTCCCCAGTGAAGCGCCAGTATGTACGACGTAGCATGCGGTCTGGTAGTGTTTCATATGTTGTTCCAAGGGGAAGGAGAAACTCTGGGAGCACATCCCGTGGCCCAACACCACGACCTGATAGTGAAGATGACGATATTGTAACGATGGGTATGAATGGTGACAGTGAGGGAGGAGGCAGTGGTGGTGATAGTGAGGGTGGCACGGCCCATGTGGCACCATCACCGGGCCACGCTACTAGCCACGCGGCTGACTCAGCAGAACAACCAGCCTCACCCTACCCCACACTGCCACAACCTGCACCACCACAACCTGCACAGCCACAACCACAGTACAATATCCAGACCCCACCAGCAGACCGCATCTGGGATTGGCAGGACGGTGATGAGTTTGTTCCCAGTCCCCATGACTTTGATGAAACACAAAGTGGAATAAAGCCATCTTGTCCACTTGGGAACAATGCCAGTGAACTGGACTGCTTTGAGTTATTTTTCGATGAACCCCTGATGGACATCATTGTCAGGGAAACAAATACATACTGTGATTACACCATGGAAAATACAATTCTCTCACCAAAATCACGGCTACACAAGTGGAAGGAGACAACTATGGCAGAGATGTACCTGTTTTTTGCCACAATAATGCTTATGCCACATGTGTATAAGCACACTGTCACCACATACTGGACAACAGATCGCCTGATTTCAACTCCAGGTTTTAGTGACATTATAGGTGTCAATCGTTTCCTGATACTGTTACGTATGTTACACTTTTCAGACAAAACCAGGCCTGACAGAAGCGACAGGTTATATAAGATAAGAAATGTGTTTATGTACCTGAAACAAAAGTGCTGCATGTATTTTTATCCCTTCAGGAAGCTTGTTATTGATGAGTCCTTGATTTTATTCAAAGGAAGACTCTCATTCAAGCAATATATACCAAGCAAGAGGAAACGCTTTGGTATAAAGCTATTTGTACTGTGTGATTGCAGAAGTGGTCTTGTTTTAGATATTATTGTGTACACTGGCAGTAATACTTTGAGAGATACCATGAAGTTATTGGGTATCTCTGGTGATGTGGTTCGAACAATGATGGAACCATATCTTGGTAAGGGGCATATGTTATTTACTGATAACTGGTACACAAGCCCCTTACTCAGTGATTTCTTGCGAGTGAACTTGACAGACGTGTGTGGCACAGTGCGTGGTAATCGCAAACATATGCCAAGGTTCGACGCTGGCACTCGCAGAGGTGAGGTGCAAGCCTTTGCTGCCAATGACATCATGGCATTTCGGTGGCATTGTCAGCATAGTTGCTGATCCCTGTATTCCCAGTATTATATAGCATAGCATATTAGTATCATCCCTGTGCTTTAGACACGAGATCCCTCGTAGGCCTGGCTTTGTGTGACGTCATGGGGATACACATGGGCAGTGATCCCCCTGTCCCGTCCTCACTCGGCGGCAGACCTACAAGGCGTGAACAGGCTAGGCACCCGGCTCCATCTCTCATCTCAGTCTGACAATACACCTACCATCCTACAAGTGTGTCTACCTTAGCTCCTACTGACTTCCCAGACGAAGTCAAGCGTTTGTTGACTCTGTTGAACAAACGTCGTAAAGCTATTGCCTTACCAGGTGAGAAGATGGGTATAACGAACTTATTGTCCCATCGTATTCCACTTGAACCTGGTACTAGACCTATTTACATACCTGCGTACAGAATGCCTCATTCACAAGTTGCTGTCGCAGAGGAACTGATCAATCAAATGCTCAATGATGGAGTTATTGCACATAGCAATTCACCCTGGAATGCGCCCTTGATCTAGTGCCTAAGAAGATGGCACTTGGCGCCCGTGATTGACTTTAGGAAGTTAAACGCGAAAACCATTCCAGATCGTTTCCCACTTCCTGTACTAGGTGACCTTTTACGCAATATCGGAGATAACAAAGTCTTCTCGACCCTAGACTTGTTACAAGGGTTTTGGCAAGTCCCTCTTCACGAGGACAGCCAAGAGTTAACAGCTTTCTCCACTCCCACGGGGCATTATCTTTTTCCCTCCGTAGGGCTTTGGGTTTTCATCTTTCCCCTATCACTTCTCAACTCTGACCAATATTTTTTAACTAAAGGAAAACATTTTGGGTGTACTTAGACGACTAATCGCATGCCGAAGCGGGCCCACACACGGGGAAAAGATTGTACATTTATTGGAAACTTGAAGAAAAAATTTTAAGTCAAACTGTCAAAATCCAATTTTTAAATCAGAAATTAATTTTTTGGGCCCACTATCCTCCTAGAGGGTTACGACTGACCAAAGAAAAGTAACTGCAGTACAAAATTTCCCAACCCCCAAAAAGGATCCGTAAAGATCCTTTTTGGGCTTAAAGTTTTTATAGATTTTTCTTTGCTAATTTTTTTTCCATACTGCCCCTCTAACCGATTGCTTAAAAAAGTTCCCCTTTTTTTGCCCTTCCGCAAGAAACGCATTCAAACCAAAAAAAAAGCTAACTTGCCCAAATTTTAAAATTTCCCAATTTTTCTAAGCCCTTTCTATCGGACAACTGATCATTTAAATGGCATGGTCCGTACACTCAAAATGATAGAAATACACGCAGTTGCTTTTGCTAGCCGAGCCCTTACGAAGGCTGAACTAATTATACAGTAACGGGCAAAAAACCCTTTACAATGGTGTTCTTTAAAGCATTTCCGAGACATCATTTACCATCCCCCGTTCATGTCTTGACAGATCATGCGCCACAAACCCTTTTATTCCAAACAAACACCTACGGAAAGGTTACCCAGATGGCCCTTACTACCCAAATTCAACCCCACTTTAAATTTTTCCCTGCAAGTCAAATGTAGTCGCAGATGCTTTATCGCGACAAAGTTAGTGTTTTACTGCAGATCCCCCCTTTTACGCGGGGATGTCAAAACTGCAAAAAGAATAATCCCAGTTTTTCGGGTGTGATTCTTTTCCTTCCCCGGGAAATCCCATTCTTCGTAAAGCCCCACAACCCTTTTAGTGATTTTGAAATGAGTCAGAATTACTGTACAACACCGATTTGGGGGTACCCCAAAGCAAAGAGTTTTACCATTAGAAAATTCCACGTCACTAGGAACGTAGCTCTACGCTAGTTCAGAGCACAAGGTTTTGCACACCCTGGTAGGGGACGTTCGTGAAAAAACCAAATGAAAATATTTTGGCCCGTATCAACTATATTTCTGGTATGTTGGGGAAAGTAGTGTCTGCATGCACAAAAAGGGAAATTCAAGGGTCCAAACCCAACCAAGGTCCCCAAAACCACTAGCGAACCGGGGGGAAAGATTTGCCTTGATTTGTTAAAATTTTTAAATGTTCCCCAAAGCAAAAAACTCTGGTTAGGGGTAGACCATTTCACCAGTATGTGACTAGTTCCTATTCAGATAAGACTGCAGAGACGTACTAGAGCTTTTTAAAGAACGCTTTATCTGCAGGCATACCCCCCCCAAAGCCCTTTTAGTAACAGATAATGGGGGTGAATTCTGAAATGAATTCTTAAAATTTTTTGTGTACTTAAAAAACTCTAAACCACCATTTTTCCTCATCATCCTGCCAAAAGGGTTTAGGGGAAAACAAACCCAATAAGAAATACTGATTTTCTGAGGCCACTATCAACCCCCAATAGTGAAACGGGGGATAAGTTATACCAGATGTCCAGGTGCCAAAAAATTCTGCTTAAAAAAGCTTCCATGGTGTACCCACTTATCTTGTATGGGTAGACAACGTTTACCCTATGAGTTTTTTATATTCCACTCCGAAACCTAATTAAACCCCGGGGTGATTCGTAGAATCTACCGCTTAGCCAAAGTTTTTTAGAAAATCCGTGAAACACTTCAAAGAAAACAGCAAATTTACTAGAGAAACTAATAGCCTCCCTAACCATCCAAAATCAAAGTGGGTTCGAGAGTTAGCTGATTAATTTAAAACAAAACCTGCAATCCCAAAAGCTTGATCAAAAGTTTGTCGCCCTTATCGAGTTGTAGAAATTCCGGAAATAAGATGGGTTAGAAAATTTTAGTACTGCAAATCAAAGAATCCCCTTTAGATCATATGAAATTAGTTTTCGATTTGAGGATATTGCTCCCCAGACTAATGAACAGACTCTGACAATCCTCCTGACCTTATCTCTCCCAAACCAGTCAATACTCAAACCCGAATGTCCTTACTCCTTGCTACTCGAAAAGTAATGAAAACCCCCAATATCTTTTGTAATATTCCCCCAATCTCTCTCAGTCAAAGGGTGTGTTTTGCCTTGCGAGGAATCGCCCTCCCCGAGTGATAAACATTCTGCATACGTAAACCTTAACCCTCGCAAATTGGGGTTTTAAAAGTAAAGTCTGTATAATTAATTCCCGGTGAAAGAAATTTTTCAATGTGTGTTTTATTATTACTGAACATTTGTCGGAAATTTTTTTGGTCCGTTCCCCCCGATTTGAGAAATTTAAAATTAGATTTTTGTGCACCGAACTTCCTTTCTGTTAAAAAAACTTCTTTTTTTATAATTTTCTTCCTCAGAATCCGAGAGTGCATGAATACAGATCGATGATCAATTTTTCCAATTGTAAATGATTGTTCTTTTAGTTTTTAATGATTACGTTAAAACCCCCCTTTCGTCAAAAAATGTTGTCCACCCAAAATTCTAAGTTTTTTAATTTTTTAATTTTTTAAAACAGCCCAACCCCCTGCCCGTTTCCCCCCTTTTATAGTATGTATTCGGACGACATACGTAACATGACCGAGCTGTCAGGGAAATTTCTGATCCCTGATTCCCAGTATTATATCAAAAATATTTATCATCCCGTGCTTTAGACCCAATCCCTCAGGCCCGGCTTTTGGGGGGACGCATGGGGATACACATGGGCGGACCCCCGTCCCGTCCTCACTCGCGGCAGACCTACAAGGCTGAAAAGGGTAGGGACCCGGCTCCATCTCTATCTCAGTCTGACAAACACCTAAATTCAAGTGTGTCACCTTTTCCTACGAATCTCCATTCAAAACCCTTTCGATAGCATACAAAGTGATGTCACATTGTTGACATCAGTTCACACAAAAAATAGTACCCCCGGGCAGGGACAACAGAGGACCAAAGAAAAACCCCTTCTAAAACCTGCACTGTCAGACTAAACCTCAATATGCGCTTAGTGGGCCAATGTGACTGCAATTTGGGGGTTTCAACTGTGTACGCAAGAGTTTAAGTGGGATACAAACTTTTTTCCATCTTGTTTATATCTCTATGCTAAAACTTATAACATATACAAGTTAGACCAAAAAACACCAAAATTGGTGAAATTTTTTCCCTTTAGTAATCAACAAATAAATTGCAAAGTACCAAGGGGCAACTCCTGCAATAGACCGCCCCCACTCATCTCGTATGAGGCCCGGTGATCACTACCCCCATACAACTGCCTCCCATACGCCCGAAAAAAGCTCAGAAGAGGTGTTATTATGTAGCAACACAAAACCCCACAAACCCGAGACACTCGTTTTATGGGGAGGAATGTGAAGTGCCCCCTGCATATACCCATGTTTCAAAGGTTCCACAACTGCAGCAGTTCTAGGAACGGGTTAGTGACTGTACATATTATAAATTATGGAACAATATAATAAAAATTTTTTTTGACTGTTTGTTTGTGTAACAAATGATACCAAACTAAATGATAAAGTTTTTTCGTTATTGTGTTGTAAATAAGGTGTATATTGAACAATGCACCTTACTTGGTCTCACAGGCCACTAAGTTTCCTGAAAAAAAAAAAATTGAAAAAAGCAAAAACCCTTTTAAATTAAATAAATAAAAGAATACCGGGGTGGGCAGCATGCCCCTGTTCCGTACGCACGTCAAATTTCTGCAAACTTTCGGCTCATACTCGTAAGTACTGATGGGGAAAATTTTTTTTTTTTGGGTTAAAACACTAGTAAAAATATTCAACATTTTCTTAAAAAAAATAATTTTTTTTTTTTTGAATATTTTGGCGACAAAAAATACTTTTTGAGAGGGGCCTGAAACAGTCAAAGGGTTTAAAACACTTAAATTTTTGGGAAAATTTTCCCGACATAAAAGAGATGTGCTCAGGGGGAATGTAAACAAACTCGGGGGCCCCGTGACCGATTAAAAGACGGTGGGGGGCCGATAGCGAGTTTTGGTCATAATTTGAAAGTCCCCTATTTGCGGAACGCCGTAAAGCAAAAAAACCCCTAAGCGGGGCCCTCTTTTAAAATTGAATTAAAAATCTCGGGCCCCCTAGATCCACACAAACCAAAAAAAAGTATACAGTGGTACCTCGTATACATTTACAGTGGTACCTCGGGTACGAACAGCTAAACTCGAACAATTAGCAAGTGTTTTTATGTAAACGCTTTTGTAAGTGTATTTTTGGGGGCTAATTTACATTATTCCTTTTTGAGAACAAAACGTTAGACGGCACTTTGAACAGCCTTTTGGAATTTAATTTTTTTATCCCAAGGGACCACGTACTGTACTAATTTTTACATGTCTATACCATTACATGACTGAAAAAGAAAATTAAGGTAAACCTGGCTTTATACATCATTTTTCCTGCCTAAGACAACTGACCCACTGCTGTGCCATCATCTAAGCATAAGAAAAAATTTTTCCCCTGAAAGCCCTCGTACCAAAGAGGCTACTAAAATGCCATAGCATTATTTTTTATTTTTTTATTTATTTTTAGCACACTCCCGGGTACAAAAAAAAATACAGATAAGGCGCATGCCCAAAGCCCTTATCTTGCATAGCATTTCGGGGCGGCTTAAAAATTTAAATTAAGATTTAAATAACAATGAGAAAAACAGGAAAAACATTAAGTAAACTGATTACTATAAAGCACAAGTGGTATTAAAGACGGTCAATGGGTTTCTGCATTGTTGAAATTATGAATAGTATTCTGTTAGGTAGTTAATTTAAAAAAATAATAAAATTAGTTGGTTTTAGGTTTTTTAAATTTAAAATGATAAAAATTTTGGAAACATTTAAGATAACAATTAAAGGTTCAGTTTTCATTTTATTTTGGTTTTGGGTGAGTAGGTCTTTGAGAAGAGACTTGAATTTTAAAAAAAGGTAGTGTTTCTTTTATTTAAAAAGGTAAGAATTCCAGATTTTAGGGCCTTTTATGTGCATGAGTTTTTGCATAGCGTGAGATGGACACGAGGAATATCAAAGAGTGATCTGTGCCTTGTGTTATGGTCATGTGTTCTGTTGAGGTTGGCAAGAGATGTTTGAGGGGAGGGTTAATATCAGAGTTGAGTGTTCATGTATTAAAAAGGTGCAGTAATAAGTATGGATGTTTTGTATGGTGAGTGGGTTGATGAAATGAATATTGGTGGAGTGTGCTGCCTGTAGTGAGAATTTGTTATCATTCTAACTGCAGCCTTTTGTTGGGTAATTAGTGGTCTGAGATGGTTACTTGTTGTTGAGCCCCATGCACAAATTCCATGGGTTTGAATAGGGGTAAAATAAGAGAGTGATATAGGGCCAGGAGGGCTGACTGTGGAGCATAGTACCGTATCTTCGATAGTATGCCTACAGTCTTGGAAATTTTCTTAGAAATTTGTTGTATATGTGTATGAAATTATAATAAAAAAGAAGCACTAAACCATAAGGGCTATACAGTGGTGCAGGGCAGGAAGGAAGCGAGGGTATCAGTGGCAAAAGGGAGATGGATGAGTATAGGTTTCGGGAAACAGCGGGCAGTGGATGGTGAAAGGGTAGAGGCAGCAGAGATTGAGGTGAAAGGGCTGAGGGGAGTGTGAAAGGGTGTCATTATCAGAGTTTGTGGAAATAAATCAGTCGTTGTCAAGAAGCCAATTTAGAGAGTCAAGATTTAAAAGGAGGGTCCATCCCGCAAGAAGGGAAGGTAAAGAGAGTAGTAGAGCGGAGACGACGTTGGAGGTAAATTCTGCGTGCTCGTTGATAGAGAGGGCAGTCTAACAGAATGTGGCTAATCGATACTGGAACTTGACACTGCTCACAGAAAAGAACAGGGTGCCTCTCCATAAGATACCCATGAGTAAGACGAGTGTGGCCAATGCAAAGGCGGGAGAAAGTAGTCTCCCAACCTCGACGCTGATGACAAGAAGATGGCCAGTAACCTATGCGCGGTTTAATAGAATGAAGTTTGTTACCGAGCAGAGTTAACCACATGTTGCCCAAAGGGTTGAAGGGTTTGGGAGCTTTACAAAAAAAAATGTCCGGAAAGGAACACCCCTATAGAAAATTTGGAGGATGAAATTTGGGAGGCGTAGCGACGGCCGCAGCGTGTCTGCCTTTCATTGCCCTGTAATCAACATGACCAGGGACCCAAAAAAAAAACAATATCTTTTTTTTTTGGGGAAAAGGGGGGAAAAAAGAAATTTGGTTTAGGGAGGGGGCTAGGGGTTGAGGTGTACCCAATTAAATTTTTCTTTTTTTTATAGGGGTAGAAATTAAATTAAAAAAAACCCACAAAATAGGGGATACAGGGTGGGGGGCAAAAAAAATAAGGGTGAAAAAGAAGGGGTTAAAAATTAAAAAACCCCAGTAAAAAGGTAAGGCCGAAGTTTGGGGTAAAACCCCCGGGGGGAATGAAAAATGCCCAAAAAATTTGTGGAATAAACGCCTTTTAAAGAAGCCTTAAGAGAATCGGTAAGGAGGGCCATAGAAGAAGGGAAGGGAAAAAAGAAAAAGAGGAAAAGCCTTTGGGGGAAAATTTGGGTTTTGAGAAGGGGGATTTAAAAAGGGAACAAGGAACCAGCCCAAAAAGCGGTCCCTTCCCCCAGGGGGGGTGGGAAAAAAAGGGGGAAAAAAGTATTTAAGGCTTAAAATGAAATATAAAAGGGGGGGAATGGGGGGAAGCCACTTGTACCAAAGAGAGAAAACGGGCCCAAAAGGGGAGCAACAAAAAATTTTCCCCCCAAAGGGAAACCCTTTATAAATTTGGAGGTTTTAAAAAGGGTTTGGAGTGCATCGCCCCAAGGGGGAAAAATTCCCTTCTAACATAAAGGCCCCCTTTTTTCAACCGGGGGGAAGGGGGCCGAAAAAAGACCGGCCCCAATTCCCTAATTTGGTAAGGGGTTACAAAGGGTGATAATCCCCGTTTGGGCCTTCCCCTTTGATTAAAATAAAAATTAATTTAGGTTGGGGGGAGTTCGGATACCCCCTTGGGAAAAGGGAGCGGGGGGTTTTAAGGTGGTTAAAACCGGGCCCTGGGAACAAGGGGTTTGCCCCCTTAAAAAGATTGTAATAAAAGGGCCCCCGGGTTTTAATTACATTTAAAAAAGAGCCAAGGTAAGAAACCCTGCATACACTGGGAAAAAAGGGCCCAATGAGGTCAAAGGGCTTGACCACTGAAGGGGGGCATAAAAGAATTTTGGGGGGAATTTTGGTCGGAAAAAAAGCCCAGGGGGCATTGGGGTTTCCCAAGGGGAAAAAGGCGACCCCAGCTGGACTTCCCGGGGGTTTTGGGAAAAAAAAACAGAAAAAAAAAGGGGAAAAAAAGAAAAAAAAGGGGAAAGGGGGGGCAAACCAGGGGAAGAAACCAAATAATTCCCCCAAAGGCCCCAACAAAAGTGGGTTGGCAGATTGGGAAAAATGGAACCGTCCATAACCCTTTTTCCAAAAAGATAAAAGCAACCGGATAACCTAACCCTTGGGAGGTTTTTGGTGAAAAAGAGAGGGGGCCCAGAAAAACCCGGCCCCCAAAGGCAAAAAAACCTTTTGGGGCCACCCCCCCGGATGAAAGGGTTTAAAAAGGTTCACCCCTTAAAACCCAAAAAGGGGAAAAACCCAAAACCCCCAGAAAAAACCAAAGGGGGGAAAAAGGGTTTTTCAACCCAGGGGATCCGGGAAAAGGCAAAATTACACCCCCAAAAAAGGGAAAATAAGGTGTTTTTTGGCCCCTTGGGTTCCCTTTCCCCCTTGGAAAACCCAATGGCCCGGGGAAAGAATTCCTTTTTTTTTTAAGGGAAAAAAAAGGGGAATAAAAAAGGGGGAAAAAAAGGGGGAAAAAAGGGGGGGAAAGGGGGGAATTTATTCCCTTGGGGAAAGGCCCCAAAAGGCCAACCCCACCCCTTTTCCGCCAAAGGGGAAACCCCCCAAGAGGAAATGCCATGGAAGGGGCCAAAACCCAACCTTTCACCAAAAATAAAAAATAAAGAACCTTTTCCTTTTTTTTGGGGGTATCTCTAAAAAAGGGGGGGGAATTTTCCCGCCCCCAAGAAAAAACCTTTGGGCCCACCCCCCCAATCCAAAACGGTAAATTCCCCACAAAAAAAGACACCCCGAACCAGGAACCAAAAGGGGAAAATGGAAAAGAGGGTTCCCCCAAATAAAAAAAAACCTATGGAATGGGGTATTCCCCTTTTAAAATAACCAAGGGGGCCCGGGAAAACCCCAACCAAAAGGGGAAGGAAAAAACAAAGGGAAAAAAAAGGGAATTTTTAAGGGGGAAGGGGGAGTGGGGTTTTTTTGGGTTCCAGAAAGCCCAAACTTTTAATTCCCCCGGGCCCCAAAAGATTTCCCCAATCCAAGGGCCCCCTTAAAAAAAGCCGGGTAAAAGGGGCTGTACCCCTTCTCCTGTTTCTATTTTTTTTAAAAAAAGGCCTTTTTAAAGGGCACCCCCCTTAAAGGCTTGCCCACATTTAAAACCTAAAATTTAGTTTAAAAAAATGCCTGATTCCCCACCCGGAACCTTTCCCCTGAACCCCCATTCCCAAAAAAAGGAAGGTGGGGTAAAAAAAAAAAGGGAAATTAGGTTTTCCCTTTAACCCTAAAAGCAAATTACAAAAACCGGAAAAATTTAAAAAAGCCTTTGGAAAAACCCGGGGGGAAAGGGTTAGGCATAAAAAACTTTTTTCCATTTTTAAATTACAGAACGAGGAAATTGAAAATGGGGGAATCCCCCGGTAAAACTTTATTAAGACCTTCCCAAAATTTTCACTTTCCCTTGATTAAAGGGGCCTTTAAAAAAAGATGACTCTTTGTTTACAAGGGTCCATTCGAAAAAAAAGGCCGACTTTTAAACCAGAATGCCTAAAAATTTTTTAAAAAAACCTTTTTTTTTTAAAATTTTCGGGGTTGGGTCCCCCCCCTTGGGGGGCCCCAAAGAAAATAAAAAAAAAAGGTTTGCCATCTTTTAAAAACGTTTGAAAAAGGGAAAAATTTTTTTTTTTTCCAAAAGTTAAATATACCCTTTTAAAATGGGAAATCCCCCCTCCTTCAATTAAAATTACACTTCCCCATCCAAAACTTTTAAATTAAAACTTTTTCCCGGGAATTGGATGGAATTTAAAATTTCCCCCCAAAATTTTTAAGGCCCAAAAAATTCCCCAAAAAAATTTTTTTACAAAATTTTTTTTCCCCCCCAGGGGGAAAAAAAAAAACTTTCCCCTTATTCTCCTTTTTTCCAGAAGCAGGAAACTTTTAATTCCCCCTCCAAACTAAAACATCCTCCCCACCCTTTCCAGAGTGCAAGGTACTGTATTTCCCCCCCTTTCCAAAACTGAACACCCCTCACCCACCCTTTCCCCAGAGTGCAGGTACTGTACTTCCCCCCCCAGAAACTGAAAACATCCCACCCCCCTTTAAAGGGGCGGGTACTGTTTTTCCCCCCACCTCCAGAACTGAAACTCCTTACCACCCTTCAGAGTGCGGGTTTACTGTACTTCCCACCCCCAAAATGTTAAATTTTTTCCCCCCAAACCTTTTCCAGTGCAGGAAACTTTTATTTCCCCACCCCAGAACTGTAACATCTCCCCATCCTTCAAGTGAAAGGTTTTGTACTTTCCCCCCCCAAAAACTGTAACACCTCCCCCATCCTTCAGATTTTGAAAGGTACGGGATTTCCCCCACCCCCCGGGGAAACTGTAAAAATCCTCACCCACCTTCAGAGTGGGGATTTGTATTTCCCCCCCTTCCGGGAACTGTAACATCCTCACCCTTTCCTTCAAAAGTGCAGGTACTGTATTTCCCCACCTCCGGAACTGAAACATCCTCACCCATCTTCAAAGGCAGGTACTTTTACTTCCCCCTTTCCCGAATTGTAAAAAACCCCTTCCCCCTTTCCTTTCAGAGTGCGGGTACTGTATTTCCCCCACCTCCGAACTGTAACACCCCTCCCCCCACCCTTTCAATTTTCCCCAAAGGTTTTTATTGTATTTCCCCAAACCCCCCCCAAAAAGAAAACATCCCACCCTTTCCTTCAGATTGCAGGAAATGTACTTCCCACCCCCGGGAACTGTAAAAATCCTCCCCAAACCCTTTCAGAGTGCAGGTACGTACCCCACCTCCAAACTGAAACCCACCCCCCCCCACCCAAAATGCAGGTACGGTATTTCCCCCACCCCAGAATTTTTAACTTCCTCCCCCACCCTTCAAGGGGCAGGTACTGAAATTCCCCACCTCCAGTTTTTGTAACACCCTTTCACCCATCCTTCAAGTGGGGGACTGAAATTCCCACCTCCAAAAAGTAACATCCTCACCCACCCTTCAGAGGGGAGGGTACGGGTATTTTCCCCCCTTCCAAAAACTGTAACATCCTCACCCCCCAGGGGCCGGAAACTGAAACTTCCCCCCCCAGAACTGTAACACCTCACCCACCCTTTCAGAGTGCAGGTACTGTATTTTTCCCCACCCCCGGGAACTGTAACATTTTCACCCATCCCAGAGTGCAGGTATTTGTATTTTCCCCCCCTCCAAAACCTGTAAATCCTCACTAAATCCTTCAGAGTGCAGGTCTGAATTTTTCCCACCCCGGGCCTGTAACACCTTAAACCCATCCTTCAGAGTGAAGGTACTGTATTTTTCCCACCCCGGGAACAAAAAATTTCCCAAACCGGGTTCCCCTGAACCCCCTGTTTTAATTTTCCTATTTTGCTAACACTAAAAAACACCAGAACAAAAAAAAAAAAAAATAAATGTAACTATCGGGGTTTTTAAAACCTTTTTTAAACCCCACCAAGGTTCGGCATAATCGAAGATCATTCTTCATTTGATTTTTGAATAAAAACCATCTAGCAAAACAAAAACCTTTCCCTTTTTAAACGTGAGGAAACACGGGAGCTTTTGGCTATTTTTCCCCAGAGATGAAATCCTACCCCAGGAAATTGTTGGGTTTTGGGAAAAAGGGCGGGAATCTGTAGGATTATTTGAGTATAACCAATCCAGGTGGTGATAACCAAGCCAGGTGGTGTAAAACCAAGCCAGGTGGTGTAAAAACCAAGCCAGGTGGTGTAAACCCAAAAGGGCCAAAAAGGGGGTTTTTAATTTTTATAGCCCACCCGGTGTTGTTAGCCCCAGCCATGTTGCAAAACCAACAGATATTGCATAAGCAAACCGGTATTGCAAAACCCAAAGGGCAGGTGTTGCAAAACCCAAAGGCCGGTGTTTTTTATAACCCTACAGCATTTACAAATATACGTAAACCACAAAACAATAAATACATAAATTCCCCTTTTTAAAACTTTAAATTTTTGTGGAGTTCAAAAGGGATATGTTGTTGGATTTAAAACCACTTGTTGGATGGAAACACTTATATTAGCAGAGTATGAAGGGGGGGGCCCAAACCCTTTGCCGTGTCTTCCCTGGCTTAGACCTATGGGGGAATGGGCCGATGCGCACCCCCAACGCACCCATGCGGGATCACGGGGAAATGTCATAAAAAGTAGTCACGGGCCCTAGCAAAGGGGTGTGTTTTAAAACATAGGGAGGGTATAACTATGATACTCGAAAAAGTTTAAAACAACACATATGGGGGATCACAACTATGCTGACTTTTTTAAAAAAAAAAATTCCTGTGTAAAATGAAAAGGGGGTTTAAAAAACACATGTCTAGAGCAGTTTTCCTGAAATTAAATTAAAGTGTGGTAAACAAAAACATGAAACTAGAGAATTATTCCTGCCTTTTTAAAGGTTTATTCTTTTATCACAATACCAAAACAACAGGTGCGCCCAACCTACAATGGTTTATTTGGGATTTTTTTAAACTTTCGATGGTGGGGCAAAAATTTTACTGTGGGGGTGAAAACTTGAGAAAATTACTCAATATAAAGGCAAAAGCCCATAATTTTAAATTCATTTTTTGACTTTTCAAAATTTTTTTTAGGAAATTTTTTAAATTATTCAGTGAGGTTGTTATTTTTTTGGGCTTTTTTTATATATCATTCTTATTTGACAAAATATTTTGGGAGGGTTTTGGGTGGGAACAAAACCCCCACTTAAGTCAAGGACTTCTGTATTTCCAAAATGTAACAAAAAAAATTTTTTTAAAATTTTTCCATTACTGGGAAACCCCCCGTTTCGACCCACCTCCCAATGCGCCCAATTATGTAATTTATTTAGGGAAGTGCGTTTGTACGTGTATGTTTGGGGGGGTCTAAAAATTGGAACATTCTACTTCAAAAATATTCCTTAGGGGAAAACAAATTGGGTAGTACTGGCCCCTGAACAACTTCTGGAATGAAAAAAATTTTAAACCCGGGGGGTCCACGGTTTTTCCTTTCTTATGAGAGACAAAGTTTTTAATTTTTAAAACCCCACAAAAAATGATGTACTACATTTTTTTTACAAAATTTAAACAAAGTGATTTTTTAAATTTCGTAAGATTTCACAAGGCAACCCATTCACCCTTTAATAACCCATGACAGACTTACCTTCAGAGTCTTGGGGAACTCAAAAAACTCGTACTGATTATACAGCACCTGAAAAAACAAAAAATGATGTTTTTTATTAAAGTTGTTTCATAAAAAAACAGCAACAAAGGGAGGGTGAACCCCAAAAAAAAAGACACTTTTACCATTTATTCACACCCCACTTTCTTGTTCCCGAGCTTTGGAGATAACATCCTTAAAAATTAAAATATATTTTTCAACTTTCCCTATTTTGACCCTTGGTTTTCCTTCAGCCGGGCCCTTTAAAAAAACACCAAATAACAAAAGGGTAATGTTTAAATTTCAAAACCGTTTATTTTCCCAAAGTTTCACCCAAAATTACATTTAAATGGGACATAAAACCCTCTACGTATTAGAAAAAAACTTATTTTTTCAACTAAAAAAACTAAACCCAAAAATGACAAAAATTTCCCAACTGATCAAAAAATTTGGAAAGGAAATTTTAGCGAGCATTTGTTTTTTCGGGGGTACTTTTTTTAGGGGGCCCAGGATTACCTTTGTTAAGTGACTTTATAATTTGGGCCAAGATGTACCTTTGTCAGTATAAAGGTTTCAGGATGTACCTTTTTCAAGCAACTTTATAAAGGTACAGGGTGTTTCATTTTTGGGGGGTCTTTTGTGTAAATAAGAAAGAAATAGAGGACCTAGGCAAATATACATGAACCCCAAACAATAAAAACAACTACAGGCTGAGTACTGGAAGTCATCCAAATTTTTGAATACATAAAAAATGTCTTCCACTAAGATAAGATTTTATTTTAAGTGAGAGAGTGTCCTCGGGCCCCATAAGGGGCCCACTTTTTTGGGGATTTGGGATTGTGGTCTACGGGATCAAAGGGTTTCGTAGGTCTAAAGAAGAGCCCCAGAGGATATTCAAATTTTTTTTAAATCGCTGTATATAGTAATTCGAGAAACTTAAAAACTGATCATTTGTGCTTTTATTTAGGTTCTAAACCCCAAAAAAGGGAAAGGTTTAGTATTTTAAGGGGGGTAAAAGTTTTTAGTAATTTGTTTATGGGTTATTTTTTTGAAGATTTCAAGGGCAAAGGGGGAGTTTTGATTTTTATTTCCCGTAATTATTTAGTTTTTGTATAAATAGTTAAATAAATAATTTTTAGGTGACCCCTGCTGTCCCTTTATTTTGGATGGCAAGGGTCACCCCCCATCCCCAAAAGAGACAAAACCTGCGAACCCAAATAACTACAGACCAATATTGAAATTTCCCTTTTCTCTCTAAAAAATTTTAAAAAAAAAAGTAAAAATTTAAAAAAATCTATTCCTACCTCCTATCCCCTAAAAAATACGAAAACCCCCGCCCTTTGGGTTTAGGTGAATAAAAGCACGATTAGATATTTGGGCTGTTTTTCCCCAGTTAAAAAATAGAGTAAATGAACTTAATTACGAACTAAAAAATGTAAGATTGGGGTTTATCATAAAAATTTATTTTATCATAAATTGGGACACCTATACATTAAAACAGAGTGAAATATAAATATTTGTATTCTAAACCCCTAAAAGAACTAATTACCAACTTAAAATGTAAAAATTGTACATGAATTGTATACCCCAGATGCTCGAAATTAAATATATACTGTACAGCAACTGAAAAAAAAGAATATCCCTCTGGGGCCCCTTCACAGACCTAAGGAAAAACATTTGATACAAATAATCACTAAAACTAAATACTATATAACTGGCAGGGGCTACTACAAGGTTATAAATTGTCAGGGGACTATTACAAAAACAGTGGAGCTCAGTTTTAACCGGGGCATCAGCTAAAGGCCAAAATTTAGTTTTTGCGGCACTTTTTGCATCAAAATTTTCGGCTCGGTAACGCCCAAAACCCCGGTTAAGGGCATTCGTCCCAAAAGGGGCCCGCGCGGGGCCCGGCCCCGGCCACCCGTCCACTCCATTTTTGGTTTTTTTTGCCATTGTTTACAAACCAGTGAGGATATCCACAGTTTCATGTGATATATTTTGGATTATTTTCCCTTTTTGTTTTGTGCTTTTAATGCTAAATACCCACCATGGGCCCAAAGAAAGCTTTGTTTCCCGCCCCGTGGTAAAGAAAAGGGAAAAAAGCACCAGAATTCAAGAAAAAAACTCAAGCAAAAATACCCAAAGTGGGAAGGAAGAGAGGGGAGAATGTGCCCTTTCCCCCAGTGATTTTACGATATGTCGATACTAAAGAGCACGTATCGATAAAGGCTATGTGCCCGCCAGTATAAAGTGTTTTTAATTAACAGTGTTTAAGGAAAAACAATTCAACCCAGGGGAACAGAAACTTTTTACAAGTAACTTCCCAAGGGGGTTGGAAAAGTTTAATGGAAGCGAAACAACCCCCCCTACCTTTTTTTTACCACCCCCCAAAAGCCTACTTTACAAAATTTTAAAAAAAAATTCCCCCCTGGAAGATAAAATTCTTTTTTTCCCCCAACCCACCCCCCCTATTTACCAAAGGGGGCCCCAAAAAAAACAAAAGTTTCTTTTTCCCCAAAAAAAATTATACGGGGAAAGGGGAACCCCTTTTTTGGATTTTAGGGCCCTTAAACAACGCCCGGGTTTCAAAAAATTTTTTTCCACCCCCTAAAAGAGGAAAAAACCCCAAAAACTAAAAAAAATTAAAAAACCCCCCAAGGGTTTTTGTATATATAAAACCCTTTCCTTTTTTTCCCTTTTAAAGAAAAAGGGTACCCATGACATTTTTCCCAATTTTTAAAAAAAAAAAAAAAGCCCCCCTTTTAAATTTTTAAAAACAAAATTACAAAAGGGTTTCCCCCTTTTACCCTCACCAAGCAGGAAAATTACCCCCGGGGGTATTCCGTTTCCAACCCCCCCTGGGATAAAGGTAAAAAAAAAGTGAAAAAAAAGAAAACCCCCCAAGGGTTTAGTATATTTTCTTTTTTGTTTTGGTAAATTTAAAAGGGGTAAGTAAATAACGATGTCCTAAATTTGTGTTTTTGAAAAAAAAAAACAAGGAAAAATTTCCTTATTTAAAAAAAATTAAAAAAATTTCTTTTTAAAAACTCCTTTGGGAAAGGGGGTGGGTTCCCCCCTGGGCCTACCCCCCTACCAAACCTTTCTTCCCTAGGTGGAAATTTAAAAAAAAAAAAACCAATTTAAATTAATTTTGACTAATTTTTTTGGGGTTTAAAATTTTACTTTTATTTTAAACAATGGTCGAAAGGGTATGATTAACCCAAAAATTTCTAACTATTTGGAAGCCTAATAAACTTTTCTAAATTTTACAATTTTTTAAAAATTTTTTTTTATTTTATTTTTTTAAATTTAATTCAGTTTTTTTTATTTATTTTTTTCTTTAAAAAAATTATTTTTTGGGGTTTTTCCTTTTGGGTGCCGCCCCCCTCCCCAAAAAACCTGTTTTTTATGAACAGTGGCCTTATAAAAAAAATTAAATTTTCAAAAAAACTTTAAAGGACAATTTAATTTGTAAGGGAAAAAAAATGTTTCCCAAGTTTTTTAAAAGTGGGGTTTAAATGGCCCAAGGTGAATTTGGGGGGATAAGGTAAAAAACCCCGGTGGTACTGCTTCACCAAATAACTTTAAAATCGCCTTCCCCTTTAACCCCCTTTTGGCCCTTCCCCGTGTGTGAAAATGGGGTTTTTTTAAACTTTTTATTAGGGTTTTAAAAATTTAAATTATTGTTTTTTTTAAATTTAGGGAAATCTTTTCAATTATTTTTTGGAATCCCTTTTGGGTTTCTAGGGGGTGTGTTTCCCTTTGCAAGGGGGAAAAAGGGTTTTATGTAAAAAATTAATTTTGGTGGCAGGGAAAAAAAGGTTGTTAGGACCTTTAAACCCTTGTTTAGGGAAAAACCCCCTTTTCCTGAATTTTCCCGGTAGAATTATTGGGGGTTTAAAGGGGGCCCAGCCCGTGGAAAAGGCCTAAAAGGGGGGTCCCTGGTGCAACCTTGTTAACGCTGGCCTTTTGGGGGGCCCCAAAAAATACGCCTTGGTGGGCAGGATGACTTTAATGTTCTTCATTTGAAGCATCCTATTGGGTTTTCCATGTTTGGGGGGCCAAATTTAAGGGCGGGCCCCTAAAAAATTTTTCTTTTTGGGCCTTAAAAGGCAAAAAAACCCCCCAGGGGGGGGAAAAAAACTGGCCAGGTTTTTCCTTTGTAGGGGTGATTTCCCTTTCCCAAGGGTTTTTTCCAAACCCTTCTGGATTTTTCCAATTATTTTAAATTTTATTTCCCTTTTGGGTTTAGGGGTTTAATTTGGGAACTAAAACCCCCCCCCCAAAAAAAAAAAAGGGACTCCTTTATGGGCGTTTTTTTTCTAGGTCCCGCCCCTTCCATCCTTTTTGAAGAGGGGGTTTTTGGCAGGAAAAAAAGCTTAATCCGAAAAAAAGTAAAACCCCCCCGGGGTTTTCAGGAAATGTTGCAAACAAGGGGCCTTTAAAAAAAAACCTTGTAAAAAAAAAAAGATGCAATTTCAGTATGGGCCCTTAAAATTCCAGATTTCCCTTCTTTTTCACTTGGTCTTTGACCCAATATTTCGAGGCCCCCCTACAAGAGGGTTTTTTTGGGGTTTGTCCCCCGGGAAAAAAATTAAACCTTTTCAAAAGGAGGGGGTAAATAAACATGGCCATTGGGGTTTTTAACCAAAAAATATTTGGAAATTTTAAAACCTTCAAAAGTAACCCAATTTGGGTTCCCCATTCCTGAACAAATCTTTTTCACAAAAAAAAACTTTTTTAAATTTTTTTTAAAAAGGAGCAAAAGGGAAAAGGGGAGAGTTTTCAAACAAAAAAATCAAAAAAAGGAAATTAAAAAGGGTTGGAATGGAACGGGGGTTTTTAAAAAAAAAGGGAAGTTATTAAATAGTTTATTAAGGGTGGAGGGTTTTTAAGAATTTTAAAAGGAAAAAAAATTTGGTTTTTAAAAAGGGGAAAGGAAAAACCAAATTGAGGTAAATGGCCTTGGATTGGGGGGGTTTTTTTTAACATAGGTAAAAAAGGGGGACGGAGCCATTTTATGGTTGTATAAATTTCCCGGGGAAATTTTAGTTTGGAATTTTTGAAAAATTTGGAAAGGGGGAATATAAATTCAGGAGGCCCTTTTTTAAAGGGGGGGACAAAAGAATGCAAAACTTAAAAAATTCCGAAATGTTGGTAATTTATTTTGGGTTGGGAAAAAGGGGGAAATAATAAGATGAAAAGGTTTGGGGGGGGATGGGGGTTTTCAGGAAAATATAATTTCAGTAAAATACCAAAATAATAGCATTTTATTTAAAAAGGGTAACAATATTGGGGGTTTTCCTATTGAAAATGAACAATATTTTAAAAAAGGGAAAAACTTAATTTAAAAAAAATTGGAAAAAGGGGGAAAGAAAAAAAGAAGAAAAAATGGGTGAGGGAATTTTTTATAAAATTTTTGGGGTTTTGGGGAAAAAAAAAAAAAAAGGGGTTTTTTGGGGGGTGGGATTAAAAGAAAAAGAAAACAAAATGGGATTTGTAAAATTTGGGAAAGGGAGGGGTTTTAAAAATTTAGAGGTTTGGAGGAAATTTGGGGAAGGGGTGGAAAAGGGAAAAAATTTTGAAAAAAGGGGAAAAGGTTTAATGGTTCCAAAAATAGGGGGGAAAAATTTTGGGTTTCGTTTTAAGGGAAGGAGGAAATTTTAACAAAATTTTTTAGGGGGGAGGGGGGGCCTTGGTGAGGGTTGTGAAGGGGAAAAGGGGGCGTGAAAGGAGTTGGGAAAAAGGGGTTTAAGGGAAAAAGGGGTTTTATGGGATAAAGATAAAAGGTTTAAAAGCAGGGGGGAGAAGTCTGTTGAGTATACCTGGTAAAGTGTATGGTAGAGTTATTATTGAAAGAATTAAGAGTAAGACGGAGAATAGGATAGCAGATGAACAAGGAGGTTTTAGGAAAGGTAGGGGGTGTATGGACCAGGTGTTTACAGTGAAACATATAAGTGAACAGTATTTAGATAATGCTAAAGAGGTTTTTGAGGCATTTATGGATTTGGAAAAGGCATATGACAGGGTGGATAGGGGGGCAATGTTGCAGGTGTATGGTGTAGGAGGTAGGTTACTGAAAGCAGTGAAGAGTTTTTACGAGGATAGTGAGGCTCAAGTTAGAGTATGTAGGAAAGAGGGAGATTATTTCCCAGTAAAAGTAGACCTTAGACAAGGATGTGTGATGTCACCATGGTTGTTTAATATATTTATAGATGGGGTTGTGAGATTAGTAAATGCGAGGGTCTTGGCAAGAGGCGTGGAGTTAAAAGATAAAGAATCACACATAAAGTGGGAGTTGTCACAGTTGCTCTTTGCTGATGACACTGTGCTCTTGAGAGATTCTGAAGAGAAGTTGCAGAGGTTGGTGGATGAATCTGGTAGGGTATGCAAAAGAAGAAAATTAAAAGTGAATACAGGAAAGAGTAAGGTTATAAGGATAACAAAAAGATTAGGTGATGAAAGATTGGATATCAGATTGGAGGGAGAGAGTATGGAGGAGGTGAATGTATTCAGATATTTGGGAGTGGACGTGTCAGTGGATGGGTCTATGAAAGATGAGGTGAATCATAGAATTGATGAGGGGAAAAGGGTGAGCGGTGCACTTAGGAGTCTGTGGAGACAAAGAACTTTGTCCTTGGAGGCAAAGAGGGGAATGTATGAGAGTATAGTTTTACCAACGCTCTTATATGGGTGTGAAGCATGGGTGATGAATGTTGCAGTGATTATGATTATGCTTCGAGTTTCCCTGAGGCCGTACCCTTAAAGACCATAACTACTACAGAGGTGGCTGAAGCCCTTTTGTCCATCTTCTCCAGAGTGGGCATCCCTAGAGAAATTTTGTCTGACCGTGGGACACAATTCACATCTGACTTAATGCAACATCTATACCAACTTCTGGGAGTGAAGCTTCTCTTCACCACACCCTATCATCCCAGCTGTAATGGGAGGATTGAGCGCCAGCATTCGATTCTAAAGTCCCTATCTTGGGTTATCCTGGGTGGCTAACCCTCCCCACCCTAGGTTATCCTGGGTGGCTAACCCTTCCCACCCTAAGTTATCCTGGCTGGCTAACACTCCCTATCCTGGGTTATCCTGGGTGGCTAACCCTCCCCACCCCAGGTTATCCTGGGAGGCTAACCCTCCCCACCCCAGGTTATCCTGGGTGGCTAACCCTCCCCAGGTAAAAAATGCTAACAAATATTACCTGATCTTACCTTCTCTAAAATAGCATCAAGGAGCGGCATGTTGGCTTCCTGAGCTTTAATAGTGTGAGAGAAGAAACAGTACATTCTGTTTGGTATAAGCTGATCAATGGGCACCTGCTTCACCCCTATGATCACCAGTGCTTCTGATAGGTCCTCTTGTATCTTGGCTCCCACATTCTGATAGGCCTGTAATGATAAGACTACAGTAGTCTCCCTATATCCATGAGGGATATGTTCCAAGACCTACCCTGGATGCCCAAAACCACAGAGAGTACCCAACCATATGTATATAAGTAATTTTTTGCTTACATACCTATGATGATATTTAATTGATAAATTACACACAATAAATGGAGAATCATCACTTTTTTATTAATGGGAAGTACTTGATGGCTTGTCTTAGACTCTGAACAACTGCCACCATCACTACTGTCGTGTCTTGCCAACATTATTAAGCAAAATCAAGAACTGCAAGAAGCCCCTATCACGAGCTTTTATCATCCTATGGAGAGGGAGCATGGACACGGGGGCCGTCCCACAGTTACTAAAAACAACAGACATAGCCCCACTCCACAAAGGGGGCAGTAAAGCAATAGCAAAGAACTACAGACCGATAGCACTAACATCCCATATCATAAAAATCTTTGAAAGGGTCCTAAGAAGCAAGATCGCCACCCATCTAGAAACCCATCAATTACACAACCCAGGGCAACATGGGTTTAGAACAGGTCGCTCCTGTCTGTCTCAACTATTGGATCACTACGACAAGGTCCTAGATGCACTAGAAGACAAAAAGAATGCAGATGTAATATATACAGACCTTGCAAAAGCCTTCGACAAGTGTGACCATGGCGTAATAGTGCACAAAATGCGTGCTAAAGGAATAACAGGAAAAGTTGGTAGATGGATCTATAATTTCCTCACAAACAGAACACAAAGAGTAGTAGTCAACAGAGTAAAGTCTGAGGCAGCTACGGTGAAAAGCTCTGGTCCACAAGGCACAGTACTCGCTCCCATCTTGTTCCTCATCTTCATATCTGACATAGACAAGGATGTCAGCCACAGCACCATGTTTTCCTTTGCAGATGACACCCGAATCTGCATGACAGTGTCTTCCACTGCAGACACTGCAAGGCTCCAGGCGGACATCAACCAAATCTTTCAGTGGGCTGCAGAAAACAATATGAAGTTCAACGATGAGAAATTTCAATTACTCAGATATGGTAAACACGAGGAAATTAAATCTTCATCAGAGTACAAAACAAATTCTGGCCACAAAATAGAGCGAAACACCAATGTCAAAGACCTGGGAGTGATCATGTCTGAGGATCTCACCTTCAAGGACCATAATATTGTATCAATTGCAGCTGCTAGAAAAATGACAGGATGGATAATGAGAACCTTCAAAACTAGGGATGCCAAGCCCATGATGACACTCTTCAGGTCACTTGTTCTATCTAGGCTGGAATATTGCTGCACACTAACAGCAAGACAGGTGAAATTGCTGACCTAGAAAATGTACAGAAAACCTTCACGGTGTGCATAATGGAGATAAAACACCTCAATTACTGGGAGCGCTTGAAGTTCCTGAACCTGTATTCCCTGGAACACAGGTGGGAGAGATACATGATTATATACACCTGGAAAATCCTAGAGGGACTAGTACCGAACTTGCACACGAAAATCACTCACAACGAAAGCAAAAGACTTGGCAGACGATGCAACATCCCCCCAATGAAAAGCAGGGGTGTCACTAGCACATTAAGACACCATACAATAAGTGTCAGGGGCCCAAGACTGTTCAACTGCCTCCCAGCATACATAAGGGGGATTACCAATAGAACCCTGGCAGTCTTCAAGCTGGCACTGGACAAGCACCTAAAGTCGGTACCTGACCAGCCGGGCGGTGGCTTGTACGTTGGTTTGCGTGCAGCCAGCAGTAACAGCCTGGTTGATCAGGCTCTGATCCACCAGGAGGCCTGGTCACAGACCGGGCCGCGGGGGCGTTGACCTCCGGAACTCTCTCCAGGTAAACTCCAGGTAATATGTTCAGGCCACGGCAAACCGTGGATAACCGAAACTGTAGAAACCGAATCTCTGCATACACGGGTTCTACTGTACATAAACATATGAATATAAGAATGGAGGAGCACTGCAGCAGGCCTACTGGCCAATGGAAATAAGTCACTTGGACTTTTTTAGGTTATCCCAGGTTCTCTACACATATGCTGCTAAGTATACCTGGAGTATACCTGGAGATAGTTCTGGGGGTCAATGCCCTTGTGGCTCGTTCTGTGACCAGGTCTCATGGTGGACCAGGGCCTGATCAACCAGGCTGTTATTACTAGCCACACACAGTCCAATGTACCAACCACAGCCCGGCTGGTCAGGTACTGACTTTAGGAGCCTGTCCAGTGCCTGCTTGAAGGCAACCAGGGGTCTTGACAGCCAGAGGTCTTGAAGACAGCCAGGGGTCTTGAAGACAGCCAGGGGTCTTGAAGACAGCCAGGGGACTTGAAGACAGCCAGGGGTCTATTGGTAATCCCCCTGATGTATGCTGGGAGGCAGTTGAACAGTCTTGTATGATAATCTATGTAACTGTATTTGTGTATACCTGAATAATTACTTACAATGTGTAATTACAATTTTGGTTTGCTAAATACAAAGAAAGTCACTATCATGCTGGGGCATTTCGGGCAGACTAATCCTAGTACATAATAACTACTTAAATCTAGACAATTTTCAGACTATTTTTAAGGTCACCTATAATGCTACCTTCAAACATTGTATGCTAATTTGTGTAACTGTATTTATGTGTACTTGTAAGTAAATAAACTTACAGTAGTGTGGAGATTAACTAGGACAACTTAGGCACGGTGCCCCGTGTCCTGGTAGCAACAGGTGGTTTCACACAGTGAGGGTCCAGGTTTGATTCCCAGCCAAGGTGGAAACATTGGACGTGTTTCTTTACACCGGTTGTCTATGTTCACCCATCAGTTAAATGGGTACCTGTGTGTTAGTGGACTGGTGTGGGTGGCATCCTGGGTGTTAGTGGACTGGTGTGGGTGGCATCCTGGGTGTTAGTCGATGACTGGTGTGGGTGGCATCCTGGGTGTTAATCAATGACTGGTGTGGGTGGCATCCTGGGTGTTAGTCAATGACTGGTGTGGGTGGCATCCTGGGTTGTGACGGTGGGTGGCATCCTGGGTGTTAGTGGACTGGTGTGGGTGGCATCCTGGGTGTTAGTGGACTGGTGTGGGTGGCGTCCTGGGTGTTAGTGGACTGGTGTGCGTGGCATCCTGGATGTTAGTGGACTGGTGTGGGTGGCATCATGGGTGTTAGTCAATGACTGGTGTGGGTGGCATCCTGGGTGTTAGTCAATGACTGGTGTGGGTGGCATCCTGGGTGTTAGTCGATGACTGGTGTGGGTGGCACCCTGGGTGTTAGTCGATGACTGGTGTGGGTGGCACCCTGGGTGTTAGTCGATGACTGGTGTGGGTGGCACCCTGGGTGTTAGTCGATGACTGGTGTGGGTGGCACCCTGGGTGTTAGTCGATGACTGGTGTGGGTGGCATCCTGAGTGTTAGTCGATGACTGGTGTGGGTGGCATCCTGGGTGTTAGTCGATGACTGGTGTGGGTGGCATCCTGGGTGTTAGTCGATGACTGGTGTGGGTGGCATCCTAGGGGACTGTCCCTTGAAAACTTTCTTGTGTTATCCTAGTGGATAATTTATATATATGATAATTATATTTACATGTACCTGTACTAAATAATTATATTTACATGTACCTGTACTAAATAATCATACAACAAATCAACCTTGATATATGGAGTAATATTTAGGGCATAAATGATCACAGCGGCAACATCAAGGTAACAACCTTGATGTTGTACAACCTTGATAATAAACCAGTTATAACAATAAATAAACCAGTTATAATAAACCAACTATAACAATAAATAAACCAGTTATAACAATAAACCAGCTATAACAATAAATAAACCAGTGATAATAATAAACCAACTATAACAATAAATAAACCAGTTATAACAATAAACCAGTTATAACAATAAACCAGCTATAACAAATAAACCAGTGATAACAATAAATAAACCAGTGATAATAAGAACATAAGAAAGAAGGAACACTGCAACAGGCCTACTGACCCATTCTGGTCATCTCCACTCAAGGAAGGAGCACGGCACCAGACCCAGCAGCACAAGCTAGTTAGGTCTAACTCACACCCACCCACACCCACTCATGTATTTATCTAACCTATTTTTAAAACTACACAACGTTTTAGCCTGAATAACTGTACTCAGGAGTTTGTTCCACTCATCCACAACTCTATTACCAAACCAGTGCTTTCCTATATCCTTCCTGAATCTGAATTTTTCCAGCTTGAAACCATTCCTGTGAGTCCTGTCTTGGCTGGAAATTTTCAGCACGCTATTTACATCCCCTTTATTTATTCCTGTTTTCCATTTATATACCTCGATCATATCCCCCCTAATTCTACACCTTTCGAGAGAGTGCAGATTCAGGGTCCTCAGTCTATCCTCATAGGGAAGATTTCTGATACATGGGATCATCTTTGTCATCTTCCTTTGTACGTTTTCCAGAGCATTTATATCCATTCTGTAATACGCTGACCAGAACTGAGCAGCATAGTCTAAATGAGGCCTAACCAAGGATATATAGAGTTGAAGAACAACCTGAGGACTTCTATTATTTATACTTCTAGATATGAAGCCAAGAATTCTGTTAGCTTTATTGCAAACACTAATGCACTGTTGTCTTGGTTTTAGGTTACTGCTAACCAGAACTCCTAAATCCTTTTTGCAATCAGTAGTATTAAGATCAACATTATTTAGTTTATATGTGGCATGGTTATTTAACTGTCCAACATTTAGAACTTTGCATTTGTCAATATTAAACTGTATCTGCCACTTCTCCGGCCACTGCATCAGTCTATTCAAATCATCCTGGAGCGCTCTAGTGTCCTCATTAGAATGAATTGGACGGCCTATTTTGGTGTCATCAGCAAATTTGCTTATGTCGCTATTTATTCCCTCACCTATGTCGTTTATGTAAATTGTGAACAATGGGCCCAACACTGACCCCTGAGGAACACCGCTTGTGACGTGCCCCCATTCTGATTTCTCCCCATTTATGCAAACTCTCTGCTGTCTATTTGTCAGCCATGCCTCTACCCAGGAAAAAATTTCTCCTCCTATTCCGTGTGCCCTAAGTTTCCTCAATAGCCTCTGGTGTGGAACTCTATCGAAAGCCTTACTGAAGTCCATATACACAATATCATATTCATTACCATGATCTACCTCCTCAAACACCTTAGTGAAAAAAGTTAGTAAATTCGTAAGACAGGAACGCCCCTTTTAAAAAGTTATTTTTAAGCCTGCCCACAATGCTTTGCATACATGGAAGAGGAGCTTTCAGCATGTACACTCAACCACTGTACTATTTCTTTTGTACAACTATGTACTATCATGTCCAAATAATAATCAATCAATAAATCAAATAAATTGTTTTCAGGAATGCAAGTCAAAATTGACCTCAAACTAGCATTAAATGTTCCATTTCTCGTAATCCACACAAATTACATCGTCTACTGCACATCAAACTTTTAACTGTCCAAACTGGCCTGACATTACCTTGTCACTATAAAATGAGTGTGCACAGTATTAAAAACCTATGACAACAAGTACCTTGTCGGAGCACCACCTACAGCAAAGCAATCATGTCATGTAACTCCCCTTTTAACCCCTTCCGGGTCCAAGGCCAAAATGTGAAGTGGTGCACCAGTGTCCAAGAATTTAAAAAATAAAAATTAGTTATTTTTTCTTATGAAATGCTTGAGAATCTTTTTATGAAGGTAATAAAACAAAAGGTACAAAATTTGATGGAAAATTTACGAAATTATGCTCTCACGAATTTTGATGTGTCAGCGATATTAATGAATCGGCGATTTTGCTGACTCTGACTCCCATTTTAGGCCAATTACATTATTCCAGTCAACCAAATTCTTAGCTATTTCACTAGTATTACTTCTATTCTATCGATTGAGCACAAGAAATCGCCAAGTCAACTGTTTCAACTACAAAATAAAGTGATCGGAAGTTGGTAATTTGGCCAATTTAACACAAAGTTTAAAATATTCCAATTTCAAAATAGGGTCCAGAATAAATGATGTAGGTATTCCTGGCACTAAACTAACATTTCCTCTGTTCATTAGTTATGTTTTGAGGCTTTACAAATAGATTTCATTTTGATTTTTTATTCACATAATGAAGTTTTACTGTTATGCAATATTGTAAAAATTGTATAAATATCATCACCACATTTGTGAATGTATATTAGACCCACGAGCTGGCGTGAAATAGACGTTAAGGTCGTTTGTTTACTCTTGAACATAAACAAAAATTTAACATTTTCTGCTACTTTGAGCTCAGTTTCCAAGCCATTTCCAGGGGCTAAAACCAAAATCAAAATCATCTCTATTTTCTGTAATTGTCTTCCATTCTATCAAATGAGACCAAGAAACGCAAATACAACTATAAAAAAACATACGAAAAAACACATGCAAAGTCGCTGTTTTAATCGAAAATCATGGTCTCAGTTTTTTTCTCTCATTATACACAGTGTGCTGCAGGATTTGTTTTATGTGGTGCACACATACCCCATAGATTATTCTCTCATATCTAGGCCCCAAAAATGTACCACTCACAGTTTATCAGAGTGAGCTGGCTCATGACGAAGATCTACGGTTCGGACCCGAACGTAAAGCCTTAGACCCTACGGGACGGACCCTGAAAGGGTTAAAAAATAAGTCATGCTAAACCCAAAATTTTTTTACTAGTGCCTTTTCAGATGACTTTGGCCACAAAGTGATCAAAGAAATATCAAAACCTCCATAATAACCCTTTGTTTTTCATTTTTTTAAAACAACTGCTATTGTCATCCTGCCACAATGTCCTCATGCCCTAATAAAAACAATTGTGCAACATGTGTAATATGTATCTGTCAGACAAGCTGCCGGCTGACTGACTTTGTCTCTCAAAGGTACAGTTATAGTGTACATTACCTAGGATAACCAAAAAAAACCAGTACTGTGCTTGCAGATATAATAAGCATGACTGACTGACGGCAAGTAATACACTTCATCAGCAATCAAACAGGGGCGCATTATCCATAATAACTGTTGCTTCATAACCTCCTCCCAACACACACACACACAGTCAGACAAAACATTAAACCAACAGCTTTCACACTATGGGGCAACAGTCAAAACAAAGCCGGGCTTCCCTGCAGAAATGCACCATCATCAAGTGTCAAACCACTGCTTTACTATCTGTCCATCAGCAGTTTAGTGACTGACTGACAAATGCTTACACCATGCTCAAAAAAGTTTTATATATACTCCATATCTAAAACATTGTTGGGACCTATACTTTTCTATAGAGTTTCTAGACAACAGTACATGACCAAGTCAGGTCAAAATGTTCGACCTGTCACTGTTTTGTATTGATTACAATTTTCACTACCTAATATTAGTGTCCACAATAAACACTGCCTATTAAATCCACAACTACTAAAAATAATAATGATCAAAACAAAAAATTATATCAAATCTAAAAATGTACAACCAAAAAAAAAAAATTAATACACTAAATCACCATCACTTTTTTCCAACCCACCAACTCCACATTGCCAACACGTCAGCATCCACCACCTACATAGTGGCCTTGTATCCCACAAAGTAGCTGATCCTGACTGCTTGCATCAGCAAGTAACCTGCCTCATATGATTCCTTCAATTCTCTATTTTGTTTCTCACACTCCTTTCTTTTGGACCATTGCTCGCATATTAGTAGCAATTGAAGCATAAAAAAAAACAATGCACTATTGCAAAATTTCCTCGAATCGGCGTTCGTGTGGGTCGCTCGCCGATACACAGTGCAGCACTGACTGATGGTGTGTTGACCACCTCTGTGTGCACTCACACGCCGGGAGGCTGCTCGTAACGAGTTACCGGACCGGCGACAATTTGTCGGCAGATGACAATCTACGAGGCGTTTATTTGTGAAGAAAAACAATACGATCCGTGAAGATTACAAAGAGCGAGGCTTACAATATTCGAGGGTCATTGAATAAATTTTTTTTTTTTACAATAATACTACTACATCTCATTTCAAGCCAATCTTTCTCCTGACACTTAAAAAAAAAAAATTAGGTACTCAAATTAGTACTCAGTACACAAACACACCCACAAACATGTCAACATTTTCATCTGCCTCATCATTTACTATTGTCCTGCAAATATATACAACCTATTTATTTATACATCTCTCGTCAACATTTAAACATGCTCAAACTATATATCAAACGTCATGCAACCATAAATGTCACTAAACCGCTGACAGCTGAAGCACTTCAGTGACACTTGATGATCGTGCACTACTTCAGGGAACCCTGCCTTTTATTCTTTTCAACTGTTTTACACAAACAGTCTGCCTTCTGTCTTCGTCATCTGAGTGTCTCTTTCACTCTCCTGGTCTCTCAACTCAGGCAGCAGCTCATACACCAACAGATGTATTGAACACACAATGCACTTGTCACATCTCATACTCATCAGTTAAATGTATATATACTTTCCACTGACTGCCAGTCATGTTTATTATGTTCTTATATCTAACAAACACTATATAGCACTTGCCTAGAATTTTGGTTATCCAGGTAATTACACTATGTATAATAACTGACTGTAACATAACTTAAGTTAAGCATGTGAACAAAACAGATGGATAGGAGACAGAGATATAGACAGAAGCCAAAATCAATCCAATCAGTCGTCAGTCAGCTACCTACCATACATTATTACACTTCAGAACATTTTCTCTATACTTTAGGTATACATTATACGACATTCTTGCTGGGATTAACATCGGCCTGACCAGAGCCCTAACAAAAATGAAACCATATTGCACAAATGTTACACATCTTTTACTATTTATCACCACTTGGGCCAACAAACACCAAACAAACATCCATTACTATCTTTTAAAAGTCTTTTTTTATTTTCTATAGTTATAGGGCAGTGATTCAACTCTGGGATAACAACTTTACTGAACATTTCTTGTAAGAAACTGAAATGCAAATCTATGCAATCATTCGACTTGAGAAATATATCGATTAATCTTGCTTCTGAATCTGGATTGATATTTACTGTTCAGTTAGAACTCTGTAGTGAATTGTCAGAAAATCTTCAAATATTACTTTGATAAAGTTATACATAAGCAAACTTAAAAGTCACCATTAACAAAATATTCCTTCAGTAATGTTTGAATAAATGGTTTAGAAAAGCAACAAGTTTATGAGACACTTGAGTGACATTTAGGAATCTTTATTCTGGAAATGTTTTGCCAGCCAGTGACTCCACAGTCCAATACAGAGAACAGTGGAAGATGAGGAAAAAATTAGGTAATCAGTCCTTCAGCTTATAGTTGATGTAATCAGTTCATCTATCTTGTAGAAACTGATGGACTGACGGGCACCGAATCCAGGCTGAGGGACTGATTACCCCAATTCCCTTCTTGTTTTCATCATTCTTCGTATTGGACTGATGAAGTCACTGTGTGGTAAGACATTTATACAAAGATTCCCAAGAGTTGCACATGTGTCTGATTTGTCAACTAGTTGGTTTTCTGAACAATTTATTTATATAAAAATAAACATAAATACATATAAATAAAATCACATATATATTTTATTTATAAATCTATCATTTTTAAGTCAAGCGTTGAATTTTTGCTTCAGGGCCCTCCTATGCCATGTCTACCCATGATTTATGTATATTTTTTTCTGTACTGAGTTTGCTTATAATAGCTCTGTTACATTGGAATGCTTGGCTGTGGTCAGGGCTCGTTATTTTTATGGTTTTCTTCATACATATTAAGCTCTAGTTCAACATGGTATTTTTGAAGCAGCTCCCACAACAAATAAACCTTTATTTTCCCTTAATTTATGATATGTCCTTTTTGGACACACTGTAAAAGAGTATACCATTGCTTAGCGCACAAGGGGGGTGACACAGAGTTACCACCTTTTGGGGGTTAGGAGGGGCCCTCTGGCTCAACAGGGACTGGGTAGCTCAACAGGGGCTGCTAGCCCAACACGGGCCTCTGGCTCAACAAGGGACCTTTGGTTCAACAGGGACGTCTGGTTCAACAAGGACCTCTGGCTCAACAGGGATCTCTGGCTCAACATTGTTCTCTGCTCATTAATCCTGTCTGGTCCTGGTCATTTTTCTTTGATTCATTTTTTCCGTGACGTCTGTTAAGTTTACTTGTTTTGGGCTTCCTACCATAGCCATCCTTCACTGTAATTCACTGGTTCCTCTCCTCCAGAGTTTGCCTTCTGCTTAAGGAGCCCACATGGCCTCATTGTAATTAACATGAGAACACACAAAAACTCCATCATGAAGGAGTAGAGGAACCCTCATGACAGCGTGATGTCACTTCAAGAAGCGTTTTAAGTTTTTTGGATTCCAGATAACATTCGTAAGTGGTGATGATGCGCCCAAATAAATGGGCAGCCCCCTTTGGGATCAAACTGATGTCGAAGTTGGTACTTGTCTCTTGTACTGGAGCGTCATGCACGTATCGCCACACATCAACTACAGTTGAGGTAGAGACCCAAGAGAACATTGGCTGACAAGCATAAATAGCTTGGTCAACCTGTCTTCTGAGGTCATCTCTCTCTTTTTCTAAATCACGAACCCATGGATCAAAAAGCTGATAATAACACCCTAATATTTCCAGAATGATTCCCACTGCCAGCATCCACAAGCAGCAAGTTTTCATGGCCATCTTGCAAGACATTTTGACGAGTCTTAAGTTTACGAGCAGTGAAGTAGTGAAACTTCAAAGGTTACTAATTTCAACCATATACATGTATTAATATAAAAGATTATGCGCCTTTATACTAAGTATATCAATATACCGAAAAAATAGTTATCCTCGAATTTTCAGTTTATAATGGAAAGTGTATATATCATTTATTTATATGGAAGAAAACCAAAATTTAATAGTGTAACAGTGTTTCTTGATGAAATGAGTTGTATTATAGTGTCTGTTGTTGTGTGATGTAGTATAGTGTCTAGTGATAATGATTAAAAGTGTTTATGATAGTGTAGTATAGTGTCTAGTGAAAGTGACTTTATATTATACTGACCAGTAGGACATGTATTAGATGGTAACATGATTTGTTTACTCTTAAACATCGCCAAAGAATCGAACATTTCCGCTAATTTGAACTCAGTTTCAAGGTACGGTGGTGCCTTGGGATATGAATTGCTGAAAACTCGAACAATCATTTAAGTGTTTTTATGTAAGTGCTTTTGTAAGTGTATTTTTGGGGTCTGAAATGGATGACCTAATTTACATTACAGGGGTCCCTTGTTTTTCGAAATTAATCCATTTGAGAGAGTGTGACTATTATTGAAATTGACAATTTTCAAAACCATTTTCCCCTTAAGAAATAATGTAAATACAATTAATCCATTCCAGACACCCAGAAGTATTAAAATAAAAGAATTTTTTCCATGAAATCTAGATGTACATACACAGAAAACGATGGGACATGAAGAATGAAACATTAACAGCATAACACTCATCTTTACTGGCGATTCTTCTTGGTGTATGGAAGACTGGAGGAGGTGAGAGGTTGGATTAATTACTGTTTGGAAGGAGAATCCCCTTCCAAAAAGATTTAAGGTACCAAGTCCTTTTCTGGGGTTTCTTCCCTTCTTTGTTTTTTAATGCAACTAGGACCAGCTTGAGAGTCACTGCACACCTGTGGCACTAAATACAGTGGACCCTCGCATAGCACTATTAATCCGTTCCTGAGAGCTCAATGTTATGCGAAATTATCGTTAAGCGAATGAATTTTCCCCATAAGAAATAATGGAAATCAAATTAATCCGTTCCTGACACCCAAAAGTATGAAAAAAAATTTTGTTTACCACATGAAATATTAATTTTAATACACACAAACTGAAGAAGACATTCGCAGTTACATGACACTTACCTTTATTGAAGATCTGGTGATAATTGATGGGATGGAAGGAGGGAGAGTGTTGATGGTCTTAGTGTTTAGAAGGGAACCCCCTTCCATTAAGACTTGGGGTGTCAAGTCCTTTTTTCTGGGTTACTTTCCTTTTTCTTTTAATGCCACTAGACCAGCTTCAGAGTCACTGGACTCTGTCGCACAACATATCTGTCCATAGGGGTCTGTACCTCTCGTTCCTTTATGACTTTCCTAAAGTGGTTCAAAACATTGTCAGTGTAATAGTCACCACACGGCTTGCAACAGCTGTCTGAGGGTGATTTTCACCCATAAAGGTTTGCACTTTAAGCCACATTGCACACTTTTCCTTAATCTTTGAAGTAGGCAACTTCTTCAATTTCTCTCTCCACTCCTCCTAAGCATTCCTCAGGTGGCCTTTTGCTTTTGAAGTTGATCTAC
>NC_069480.1:2063681-2084584 GCF_026875155.1 Cherax quadricarinatus
AACCCTCCACTCAAACTTCTCCTAGACAGCTTCAACACAACACACAGGCATAACACAAGGCACAAAACACTTTTTGATATCCCTCGTGTCCATCTCACACTTTGCAAAAATGCAATGCACTCTATACCTGAAGCAGCAAGAGGTCCCAGGCCCACAAATCAGTTTAGGATTATACTCAAAAATAATAATAATAATAATAATAATAATAATAATAATAACAATAATCATCATCAATCCCAATCAAATTTAAAGCAACTCCCCAAAAGTCTTTATTATACTTAAACTATTAAGCCATTTTTACAAACTTATAATGTATGTTTGTATCATTAATTGTACTACTGAATATTAATAATAGAGTAAATGAACTTCTGTCTTTCAACACACCGGCCGTATCCCACCGAAGCGGGGTGGCCCAAAAGGAAAAACAAAAGTTTCTCCTTTTGCATTTAGAAATATACACAGGAGAAGGGGTTACTAGCCCCTTGCTCCCGGCATTTTAGTCACTTCTTACAAAACGCATGGCTTACAGAGGAAGAATTCTGTTCCACTTCCCCATGGAGATAAGAGGAAATAAACAAGAACAAGAACTAGAAAGAAAATAGAAGAAAACCCAGAGGGGTACGTATATATATGTTTGTACGTGTATGTGTAATGTCACCTAAGTTTAAGTACAAGTAGCAAGACGTACCTGGAATCTTGCATATTTATGAGACAGACAAAAGACACCAGCAATCCTACCATCATGTAAAACAAGTACAGGCTTTCATTTTACACTCGTTTGGCAGGACAGTAGTACCTCCCTGGGTGGTTGCTTTCTACCAACCTACTACCTATGAACTTAATTACAAACTTAAAAATGTATGATTGATTGTATCATAAACTGGCTATCATAAATTGTACTACCTCATATTAACAATAGAGTGAAGATTGACTGTTTGTTTGTTTGTTTGTATTCTACCACTCTTCACCTGTCTAGAAAAAAGTAGTGTATAAGTATTAGGTAAAGTCTGCCTGAAATACCTAGGCATGATAATGGCTTTCTCTGCTCCATTCATACTATATGAAAACACACATTGTAACCTTAGCAAAGAAATAAATATGGAGTATGGAAGAAGTGAATGTTTTCAGATACAGTGGACCCCGCATAACGATTACCTCCGAATGCGACCAATTATGTAAGTGTATTTATGTAAGTGCGTTTGTACGTGTATGTTTGGGGGTCTGAAATGGACTAATCTACTTCACTATATTTCTTATGGGAACAAATTCGGTCAGTACTGGCACCTGAACATACTTCTGGAGTGAAAAAATATCGTTAACCGGGGGTCCACTGTACTTGGGAGTTGACGTGTCGGCAGATGGATTTATGAAGGATGAGGTTAATCATAGAATTGATGAGGGAAAAAAAGGCAAGTGGTGCGTTGAGGTATATGTGGAGACAAAAAACGTTATCTATGGAGGCAAAGAAGGGAATGTATGAAAGTATAGTAGTACCAACACTCTTATATGGGTGTGTGAAGCTTGGGTTGTAAATGCTGCAGCGAGGAGGTGGTTGGAGGCAGTGGAGATGTCCTGTCTAAGGGCAATGTGTGGTGTAAATATTATGCAGAAAATTCAGAAAGCGGAAATTAAAAGAAGGTGTGGAGTTAATAAAAGTATTAGTCAGAGGGCTGAAGAGGGGTTGTTGAGGTGGTTTGGTCATTTACAGAGAATGGATCAAAGTAGAATGACATGGACAGCGTATAAATCTGTAGGGGAAGGAAGGCGGGGTAGGGGTCGTCCTCAAAAAGGTTGGAGGGAGGGGGTAAAGGAGGTTTTGTGGGCGAGGGGCTAGGACTTCCAGCAAGCGTGCGTGAGCGTGTTAGATAGGAGTGAATGGAGACGAATGGTATTTGGGACCTGACGATCTGTTGGAGTGTGAGCAGGGTAATATTTAGTGAAGAGATTCAGGGAAACCGGTTATTTTATATAACCGGACTCGAGTCCTGGAAATGGGAGGTACAATGCCTGCACTCTAAAGGAGGGGTTCGGGATATTGGCAGTTTGAAGGGATATGTTGTGTATCTTTATACATATATGCTTCTAAACTGTTGTGTTCTGAGCACCTCTGCAAAAACAGTGATTATGTGTGAGTGAGATGAAAGTGTTGAATGATGATGAAAGTATTTTCTTTTTGGGGATTTTCTTTCTTTTTGGGTCACCCTGCCTCGGTGGGTCACCCTGCCTTGGTGGGAGACGGCCAACTTGTTAAAAAAAAAAAAAAAAAAAATTGAACTGTGTTAATTTCAACTGTTTTTCTTTCAATAACAAGCTCTACAAACAAACCTACGGCATGGGAATCGGGGTCCCCCATCATTGCCATCTTAGCCAACTCGTACGTGGAACACCTAGAGTCTGAACACTTCGCCAACATCGTCCCTTCAAGCGTCACTTGGTTACGTTACGTGGACGACGTCCTCGTAAGAACTCCCAGACGTTTTGATGTACGGAATCTTCAGGCAAGGCTCAACGCAGTTGAACCGGTGATCCAGTTTACACTAGAAGAAGAGTCCAATGACAAGTTACCTTTCCTAGACGTCCTCATTCACAAAGTAGACAACAACCTAAGATTTCAAGTTTATCAAAAACCTACAAATAAAAATGATCTCGCATACTTCTATTCCAGTCAAGATACTAAGACCAAAAGAGGCATCGTCAATGGATTTTTCCCGAGAGCGTGCCGAATTTCTTGACGAGGAATGTACGTACATTCACCAAACCTTCACTGATTTACATTTTCCTTCCTTTTTCACCAAAGACTGCAAAAAAAGAGCACTTCAGATCATTAATTCTCCACGCACCAACACCACTCCTAACAAAGTTATAATTCTTCCCAACAGCCAGGTTGCACTGAATGTTTCTAAAGCACTTTCACAAGCTAACACCAGAATCACCATCGCTTCCAGCACTTCAATAAAGAATCTAACCAGAACAAAATCCAAGCACCACAAACCAGTCAACACAGGGGTCTACACTATACCCTGTGGAGGCTGCAGCAAGATTTATGTAGGTGAAGCAGCAAGAAACCTCGACTCCCGCCTCAATGAACACATTTACCCATGTAGGAACGATAACTTGAACAACGCCTGTGTACAACACCGAAATTCCACCAATTGATCATCTCCTGAAATTCAGGGATGCCCAATTAGTAATCAAAGAAACTAATTTCCACAGATGCAAGTGCCTTGAATCTTCACTAGTAGCCATTTCTAATACAGTTAAACAAAACAGAGGCTTCACCATCTCTGAAGTCTTAGCAAGAATCCTCCTGAAAACAGTAAACCCTGCCATCACATAGTCTCTCCTGTTAATACTACACAAGCACATTACAGAGAATGAAAACAGAAACAGGCCTTCTCTATCCAGCCTCCAATAGAAATATTTATTTAACCTATTTTGATGTTACCCAAGTAATAGCTTTTATATCCTTTTACTCGTGTGCGAGTTAATTGTTCTAACATACTGTATTACTACTATAACTTACATTACTGCTACTGCTACTTACTACTACCACTAGTATTGTACCTCACTCTGAGCCTATATATACCCTCGGTGTCCATGTACTGTTTGTGACGGCTTGACAAAGCTCCTGGAGAGCGAAACGTTGCTACAATAAAAATGTCACATTAGTTGCACTTGTGTCCTTTTACTTTACACATTCCTTAGCTCTAACTATTGGAAACTCCTGACCTAATCCCATTTATTTCTCCCCACTGAAACTCTCCTACCACCCCTTTCAGCTTTGTTTCACCGAGCCAGGACATCCAAATTCTTTTCATTTATAACATCCACAATCATCTCCATCTTGTCATGTGTACTACATCCATGCACAAATATCCCAACTTAAAGGTTTTATTTTCATTTTTAGTAAGCTGTAAGCTTGGCATTTTATTTGTAATGTAGGTCAACTGTGCTTGTAAGGTCAAAAATTTACTTGAATGACCAGTGTAAATTGTCACACCCCTCGCCTTGGCACAGCAAGACTCCTGGTGCCGTTCCTTTGTGCCCCATGGAGGGTGACTCCCAAAACCTGGGGTTAAAGGGGGTTGCAGAAAAGACAATATAAGCCAAGGAAACAGCTAGGGAGGGAGAGAGAGAGGGCCTGTGAGTGGGAGCTCTGGACAGCCGAGTGTGTAGTGGGCCGCTTGGGGCGGAGCTTGGGTTGGCTGGTCGGTGAATTGAGAGAGAGTACGAGTCCGTGTTACTGATAACGTTCTCACCCCCTCCTGGTAATAAGTCCCACGAGTCAATTATTATACTATGTAATTCTCTAAGATAATGGTGTATTCCCTCAATTTATTTTATCAAGTAAACTATAGCCATTGTTCTTATTTTTATATGTACCCTCTTGTTAAGCACTGGGTAATACAGGAGACAGCCATGCTCACTTGTTGGGATACAACAGGCAGAGTGGGTGAATGTCTCGCATAGTTGACTTTTACGACATGCATGGCTTACGCAGGAACAATTCTTATTCCACTTCCCCATGGATAAGAAAGGAAAATAAGAACAAGAGCTATTAAGAAAAGCCAAAGAACACTCAGATGAGTGTGTATACATAAATGTATACATACATGTGTACTGTGACATAACTAAGTAAAAGTACTACCAAGATATACCTCTTATCTTGTGTTTATAAAACAAACAAACAAACAAACAAAAAAAAAGACATCAGCACTCCTACCATCAAGTAGGACTAATAAAGGTTTCTGTCTTGCACTCATCTGGCAGGACAGTAGTAGTAGTAAGTAGTAATAGTAGGTAGGTAGGTAGGTAGGTAGGTAGGTAGGTAGGTAGGTAGGTAGGTAGGTAGGTAGTAGGTAGGTAGGTAGGTAGGTAGGTAGGTAGGTAGGTAGGTAGGTAGGTAGGTAGGTAGGTAGGTAGGTAGGTAGGTAGGTAGGTAGGTAGGTAGTAGGTAGGTAGGTAGGTAGGTAGGTAGGTAGGTAGGTAGGTATTGTAGGTAGGTTGGTAGGTAGGTTAGGTAAGGTGGATCTATGGTAGGAAGTTATTTTAGTAGGTAATAGTAATTCTCCTGGGTAGTTGCTAGTCTACCGTTCATTATGGGAATATGTTGTAAAGCCTGGGAACATAATCTAATGAACATAGGAAATGTTATATTAGTGCCAGGAAAGACTGTAGTTTGATTCATGGACCTTATTTGAAATTTGTATGAAAATTGGCCAAATTCCAATTTCTGATCACTATTTTTGGGTAGTGAAATATTGATTGGGTTTATTCTTGGCTAAATCAAAGACATTGGAATAGCTAAAAAATTTGGTCGCTGGGGGAACAATGTAATTTGGACTTAAATTGGACTCGAAGTGGGCAAAATTTGCTGATGCATAAAACATAAACAAACAGAAAATTTGTTTTAATTTCAACAATTTTCCATTAAATTTCATGCTTTTGGGTTTATTACCTTCAGAAAAAGATTCTCTTCCATTTCACAAGAAAAAAAAAATTTGGGGGGGGGAGAAGAATCTTGGACATTATGGACACTTGAGACTGGGGGTCTGATTACTCAGGGGTTAAAGAACCTACTTAGCTTTGTTTTTGACTATGCACTGAAGTTTTTATTTTACTATGCAGTCACCTCTTTGGATCTTCACTTCTTGTCCATACAATCCTGTAATGAAAATTATAATTTAATCACAAAAGTCTATTCACAGCATTTCTCTCAAAAAACTTCAAATTTTACTGCTCACAGGGAAAAAATGAGGGTGAGAGTTGATAAGGAGAGAGAAAGAGATGAGGGTAAGAAAATATGAGGAAGAGATCAGAGGGAAAATATATGGAATGACTTAGGATGTATAAGCAGGTAGGATTACAGGTTGATCAGAGGTAAGGTATACAGAATGACTTAGGATGGTTAAGAGGGCAGGATGATTACAGGCTGTTAGTGATCTTCTGGTTGCCCAATAAGATCCACCAATCTTACATGCTGTGAGGATCGCTGTGAGGATCGCTGTGCTGCTGCTGCTAACATAAAGTGGGTCATCCCCAAGCATTATGAAGAGAGTGTCAGTCAGGCTTGTCAGGTGAAGACTCTTCCCCCCCCCCACCAGCCACTTACTAGACCCTCAAGGTAAGTAAGAGGTCTACCCCCCTTTGAGGAAACCCCCAAGGGTAACCCACTGGGGAACCAGTAGGGGACATGTTTGCGGGCTTATTCCTCTCCCTGATATGCTGCCTCTCACAGACTTACATGTTTGTCCCTGTCCACAACCCACCTGTATTAGGATGGGTAAAGAAGGATACAGAAAGGAAGAGGGAAAAAGAGAGGAAACCCAATGGGTACTACATTATCAGGATGGGAGCTAAACTCCTAAGGGTTATACAATGCCTTATGGGAATGGAAGGCAACATTCACATTTGAACCAAGGAAAACAAGGATCAAGCTCCAGTTCCTTGGTTCATGATTTCTTTCATTATCTCTTTTCATGTCTATGCCATAGTACTATATGTTTGAGCTCTGGGTCTTTGCTGTTGTATTAAATGAGATCAGCACATTCGGATAAGCAGCAACTGAATGCCTGCAATGTTTATTCTGGAACTTACATTGAAATTTGTGTGAAATTGGCTAATTTACCAATTTCTGCTCAATTTATTGGAGAGTTGAAGTAGTTGATTGGGCAGTTTCTTGGGGGCAATCAATAAAATGGAAGACAGTAGCAAGATAAGTAAGAATTTGGTTGACTGGAACTATGTAACTGGCTTCACACAGGACTCAAATTGGGCAAAATTGGTATGTAAATATGATGACAAAGCAAAATTTGCAAAAGCATAATTCCACCAATTTAACAAAAACTTTTGTGCTTTTCGTTTTATTACCTTCAGAAAAAGATTTCCATTTCCTAAGAAAAAAAAGAAAAATTTGTTTTGAAGATTCTTGGACACTTCAGATGACGGCATCTGGACACAAGAGGTTCAAGATCCTGGTTTCCTTTGTTTCTGACTATGCACTGAAGTGTTTTTTTTTTTTTACTATGCAGTCACCTCTCTGGATCCTCACTTCTTGTCCATACAATCCTGTAATGAAAATTAGAATTTAATCACAAAAGTCTATTCACAGCATTTCTCTTAAAAACATTCAAATTCTACTGCTCACAGGGAAGAAATGAGGGTCAGAGTTGGTAAGAAGCGAGGAAGAGACAAGGGTGAGAGTTGGTAAAGAGAGAGGAAGAGACAAGGGTGAGAGTTGGTAAAGAGAGAGGAAGAGAAAAGGGGTGAGAGTTGGTAGAGAGAGGAAGAGACAAGGGTGAGAGTTGGTAGAGAGAGGAAGAGACAAGGGTGAAGTTGGTAAAGAGAGAGGAAGAAACAAGAGTGAGATTTTATTAAGGAGAGAAAAGAGATGAGGGTAAGAAAATTTTGAGGAAAAGATCAGAGAGAAAATTTTATGGAGTGACTTAGGTTTGGTGTGCAGGTAGGAGGATTACGGGTTTGATCAGAGGTAAGGTATATGGAATGACTTTGGAGGGTTTGGGAAAAGGGCAAGATTACAGGCCGTTAGTGGTCTTTTGGTTGCCCAGTAACATCCGGCAGCAGTTTACATGCTGTAGGATCGCTGTGCTGCTGCTGCTTTTCTGCTAACATTAAAAGTAGGTCATCCCCGAGCTTTAAATGAAGAGAGTGTCAGTCAGGCTTGCCCGGGTGAGGACTCATTCCCCCCACCAGCCACTTACTAGACCCTCAAGGTAGGCAAGAGGTCTACCCCCCTTTGAGAACCCCCCAAGGGTAAACCATTGGGGAGCCAGTAGGGAACATGCTTGCAGGCTTATTCCACTCTGTGAGGTGCTCTCTCACAGACTTACATGCTTGTCCCTGTCCACAACTCCACCTATATTAGGATGGGCAAGGATAGGAATGTGAAGGTTAAGAGGAATTGAGAAAGGAAGAGGGGGAAAAAAGAGACGGGAAACCCAATGGGGACTACATTATCGGGATGGGAGCTAAACTTCTAAAGAAGGTTATACAGTGCCTTATGGGACTGGAAGGGAATAATCACAAGGAAAAATAAAAAGAGGTGAGCTCCAATTCCTTGGCTCAAGACAAACACCTTTCATTAAGGGTTCAATCCAAGTGGTTAGTTCTAATTCCTTGGTTTACGAGCTCAGAGTATAAAAGGATAAAGGTTAAGTTGAAACCAGGAAGTGCAGGCAATACAGCACCACTGCCTGGTTCATGACAGGTTCAATTCTTTGCATTAACCTCCCTGCCATTGTTCTTGACCATATACTCATGTCGTTTAACCAAGCAGTCACCTCCATAGGTCCTCACTTCTCCACACAATCCTGTAATGAAAATGATAATTTTTTTACAAAAGTAAAAATATATTTATACCAAATTTAAAATTGTCTTCAGTGCAACAGTAGCATCAAAGCCAATAAAACTGCAAAAACCATCCTAAAAAACACCTCAGTGTTGCTAGTACCCAGGAACTTCATCACTAGTACCCTGGTACCCCAACAGCACTAATAATACATCTTGCTACTGGTCTCATTTTTCCATTCAGATTTCAAGACCTACACAATTAGCTGAACCCTTTTGCTGACTGTGCCACAGTACTATTCCTTTGAAACCACTTACTGTCTGTGCCATAGTACTTATGCAAAAAATTCTAGAGGCTTCAAATTTAGCATGAGAAGGCTCATAAGCCTACATACTAGAGAAGGTCTGCATGGTCAGTGTATGCAGTAAACAAAAAATCAGGGCACTTGCAGTGCATTGTGGGAACGCCATCTCGGTACCCATTGTTCGCCACACCTCGTGGTAGGAAAACCCTCAATCCCTGTCAAACTGGGAATCTCCTCCCTCTTCCCAAGTGACCAGTTCAAAACAAGAAAATGATCCGAAGGATGAATCCTATGGTTTCGAACAATTTTGTGACCGAAAGCAGTAATACTCGGGATATCGAAAATAGCGACCAAAGCCTTGACAACCCTCAACCTTCCACCTCTGGTGCTGGTCCATCTGGGTCATGTTCAGTTGCACTTGCCGTAAGCATAAGCTTGCATTTTCCTGTGGTCGGGCCTCAGGTCTGAGTAATAGTGATGACAAAGACGTGGATTTTGATTTTCTTGCTCTTGATGACCATTCGAGTAGTGACTGCAAGGAAGAATATTCACTGGTGAAGCATCAGTTCATACGACGCTGCATGTGGTCTGGTAGTGTGCCACGTGCAATTCCGAGTGGATCGAGTACATCCTGTGACCCTACGCCGGAACAGACAGTAAAAGCGATGACGATGTGGCTACAACTGGGATGGATAGATTGCATGCATTAATAGGTGGTGGTGCTATGCGGTACCAACAACAGCCCAGGTTGGAACCCATGCCACTGACTCAGCAAAATCCATGAAACAGGGAAATCCTCAACCAGCTACTGAAGTTTGTATAGATCTGTAGAAAGAAATTAAACAGTTACTCAAGTTTGTCATAGTACGCAGGAAAAAAATTCCCAGCTACTGAAGTTTGTAAAACAATAAGTATGTACTGTAAACCATAATAATGGGAAATAAACTTTCCCACATTAATTCTCAAACAGGTCATTTAGTCACTTAAACATTCTTGTACAGTGGTCACTGAAACTTCAATTTAATATACTAATGGGAAAGCCCGTGATGTGAATGGGTCCCCCACATTTTCATTTTTTGGCCTCTCACAGCAATAATAAACAGACTGCCAAGGAACTTCCCCATATACCAGCCAGGGCACTTCCCCATATACCAGCCAGGGCACTTCCCCACATACCAGCCAGGGTACTTCCCACATACCAGCCAGGGTACTTCCCCACATACCAGCCAGGGTACTTCCCACACACCAGCCAGGGAACTTCCCCACATACCGGCCAGGGTACTTCCCCACATACCAGCCAGGGTACTTCCCCATGCACCAGCCAGGGTACTTCCCCACATACCAGCCAGGGTACTTCCCACACACCAGCCAGGGAACTTCCCCACATACCAGCCAGGGTACTTCCCCACATACCAGCCAGAGTACATCCCCACATACCAACCAGGGAACTTCCCACACACCAGCCAGGGAACTTCCCCACATACCAGTCAGGGTACTTCCCCCACATACCAGCCAGGGTACTTCCCAACATACCAGCCAGGGTACTTCCCACACACCAGCCAGGGAACTTCCCCACACACACGATTTGGTTTGAGTGGGACTTGCACATGAATGAATAGAATTATCAAAGCTTATTGCTTGGGAAGCACTGAAAATTAGGCTGGGCAAATACGATTCTGTTAGTGGGACGGTTTGTGAAGGACTTGCCTAGTGTGGGCCATCAGGCCTGCTGCAGTGTTCTTGCTTTCTTCCATGCAAACATTTATGGATGAACATCACCCGGACACAACTGTTGCAGGCCGTGCTGGCAACATCTACAATGACAATGTTGTGTCCCATTTTTGGGAAATCTTAAAATGACGCCAGAAACAGAGCTCTCTGGACAGATTTTTGGTGTGACAGGGATCCAGTGACTCTCAAGCTGGTCCTAGTGGCATTAAAAAACAAGGAAGGGAGGTAACCCCAGAAAAGGACTTGTTAACTGAAGTCTTTATGGAAGGGGATTCCCCTTCCAAACAATAGTAAACTCTTCCATCCTCTCCCCTCCTCCCATCTCATCACTCATCAATACATCTTTAACAAAGGTGTCATTTCAGTATTGTTTATTCTGCATATCTCATTATTTTCTGTGTAGGGAAATGTATATTTTATGTAAAAAACATTATTTTGTTTAATACTTTTGGGTGTCTGGAACGGATTAATTGGATTTCCATTACTTCTTACGGGGAAAATTAATTCGGATAACGAAAAAATCGGTTAAAGACGACCTCTCTGGAACGGATTAGTGTTGTTAGCCGAGGGTCCAATGTATGTCATTGATCTCAGCTATGGTCTGTAAACCTTGTACAGTGGACCCCCGCATAACGATCAGCTCCCAACTCGACCAATTATGTAAGTGTATTTTTGTAAGTGCTTTTGTAGGTGCATTTTTGGGGGTCTGAAACGGACTAATCTAATTCACAATATCTCTTATGGGAACAAATTCGGTCTATAACGGCACCCAAACAGACTTCTGGATTGAAATAATATCGTTATCCGGGGGTCCACTGTATATGTACTTGTAGAAATAAAGATATTAAGGATATTTACGTACACACAAGCACAGTTACACAAAGAAGTCAATGGCTTTTTTGGGTTATCCTGGCTGGCTAACCCTCCCTACCCCAGGTGGCTATCCAACCCTACCCTGGGTTATCCTAGGTGGCTATCCCACCCTACCCTGGGTTATCCTGGCTGGCTAACCCTCCCTACCCTGGGTGGCTATCCCACCCTACCATGGGTTATCCTAGGTGGCTATCCCACCCTACCCTGGGTTATCCTGGCTGGCTAACCCTCCCTACCCCGGGTGGCTATCCCACCCTACCCCGGGTTATCCTAGGTGACTATCCCACCCTACCCTGGGTTATCCTGGCTAGCTAACCCTCCCTACACTGGGTGGCTATCCCACCCTACCCCGGGTTATCCTAGGTGGCTATCCCACCCTACCCTGGGTTATCCTAGGTGGGTATCCCACCCTACCCTGGGTTATCCTGGCTGGCTAACCCTCCCTACCCCAGGTGGCTCTCCCACCCTACCCTGGGTTATCCTGGCTGGTTAACCTTCCCTACCCCAGGTGGCTATCCCACCCTACCCTGGGTTATCCTGGCTGGCTAACCCTCCCTACCCCAGGTGACTATCCCACCCTACCCTGGGTTATCCTGGTTGGCTAACCCTCCCTACCCCAGGAGGCTATCCCACCCTACCCCAGGTTATCCTAGGTGGCTATCCCACCCTACCCTGGGTTATCCTGGCTGGCTAACCCTCCCTACCCCAGGTGGCTATCCAACCCTACCCTGGGTTATCCTGGTTGGCTAACCCTCCCTACCCTGGGTGGCTATCCCACCCTACCCCAGGTTATCCTAGGTGGCTATCCCACCCTGCCCTGGGTTATCCTGGCTGGCTAACCCTCCCTACCCCTGGTGGCTATCCAACCCTACCCTGGGTTATCCTGTCTGGCTAACCCTCCCTACCCCGGGTGGCTATCAGAACCTAAACTGGGTTATCCTGGCTGGCTAACTCTCACTACCCTGGGTGGCTATCCCACCCTACCCAGGGTTATCCTGGCTGGCTAACCCTCCCTACCCAGGGTGGCTATCCCACCCTACCCTGGGTTATCCGGGCTGGCTAACCCTCCCTACCCCGGGTGGCTATCCCACCCTACCCTGGGTTATCCTCGCTGGCTAACCCTCCCTACCCTGGGAGGCTATCCCTCCCTACCCTGGGTGGCTATCCCACCCTTCCCTGGGTTATCCTGGCTGGCTAACCTTTCCTACCCCAGGTGGCTATCCCACCCTACCCTGGGTTATCCTGGCTGGCTAACCTTCCTTACCCAGGTGGCTATCCCACCCTACCCTGGGTTATCCTGGCTGGCTAACCCTCCCTACCCCAGGTGACTATCCCACCCTACCCTGGGTTATCCTGGTTCACTAACCCTCCCTACCCCAGGGGGCTATTCCACCTTACCCCGGGTTATCCTAGGTGGCTATCCCACCCTACCCTGGGTTATCCTGGCTGGCTAACCCTCCCTACCCCGGGTGGCTATCCAACCCTACCCTGGGTTATCCTGGCTGGATAACCTCCCTACCCCGGGTGGCTATCAAACCCTAACCTGGGTTATCCTGGCTGGCTAACTCTCCCTACCCCGGGTGGCTATCCCACCCTACCCAGGGTTATCCTGGCTGGCTAACCCTCCCTACCCTGGGTGGCTATCCCACCCTACCCTGGGTTATCCTGGCTGGCTAACCCTCCCTATCCCGGGTGGCTATCCCACCCTACCCTAGGTTATCCTGGCTAGCTAACCCTCCCTACCCCAGGTGGCTATCCCACCCTACCCTGGGTTATCCTGGCTGGCTAACCCTCCCTACCCCAGGTAGTATCCCACCCTACCCTGGGTTACCTGGCTGGTTAACCCCCTACCCCAGGTGGCTATCCACCTACCCTGGGGTTACCTGGCTGGCAAACCCTCCTACCCAGGTGACTATCGCAAACCCCACCCTGGGTTATCCTGGCTGGTAACCCCCCTTACCTGGGTGGCTATCCCACCCTACCTGGGTTATCCCGTGGCTATCCACTTACCGGGTATCCTGGCTGGTTAACCCTCCCTACCCTGGGTTATCCTGGCGGCTAAACCCTCCCACCCTGGGTGGGCTAAACCAAACCCTACCCTGGGTTATCCTGGCTGGCAACCCTCCCTACCCAGGTGGCTATCCCCTCCACCCAGGGTTAATCCTGGCTGGCTAACTCCTCGGGACCCCAGGTGGCTATCCCACCCTACCCTGGGTTATTGGCTTTGGCTAACCCTCCCTACCCGGATGGCTATCCACCTACCCTGGGTTATCCTAATCTATCCACCCTACCTGGTTTCCTGGCGGCTACCCCCCCTTACCCCGGGTTTACTATCCCACCTACCTGGGTTTATCCTGGCTGGCTAAACCTCCCCTACCCCGGGTGGGCTATCCCACTTTACCCGGATTATCCTAGGTGGCTATCCCATCCCTACCCTGGGTGGCTTACCCACCTACCCTGGGGGGTATCCCACCCTAACCCTGGGTTATCCTGGTGGCCCAAACCCTCCCCTACCCCAGGTGGCTATGCCACCCTACCCTGGGTTATCTGGTGGTTAAACCCCCCCTACCCAGGTGGCTATCCATCTACCCTGGGTATCCTGGGTGGGTAAACCCTTCCTACCCCAGATGATACACCCACCTAAACCCCGGTTATCTGGGGTGGATAACCTCCCTAGCCGGGTGGCTAATCCCACCTTACCCGGGTTTTAAACCAGGTGGGGGTATCCCACCTTCCTGGGTTACTGGGGTGGCTAAAATCCCTTTCCCCGGGGGGCTATCCAACCCTTACCCTGGGTTATCCGGCTGGCTAACCTCCCTACCCAGGTTGGCTATCCCAACTCCCACCCAGGGTTATCCTGGCTGGCAACCCTCCGACCCCAGGGTGGCTTACCCCCCTACCCTTGGTATCTGGCTGGCTAACCCCCTACCCCGGGTGGCTATCCACCCTACCCTGGGTTATCTAGGTGGCTATCCCACCCTACCTAGGTTATCCTGGCTGGCTAACCTCCCACCCCGGGTGACTATCCCACCCTACCCTGGTTATCCTGGTGGCTAACCCCCTAACCTGGGTGGCTATCCCCAAATTAACCCTGGATTATTCCTCGCGTGGGCTAACCCTCCCTACCCGGGTGGCTAACCTCCACCCGGGTTTGGATTGTACCCACCCTACCCTGGGTTACCTGGCTGGGTAACCCTCCCACCCAGGTGGGCTCTCCACCCTACCCTGGGTTAAACCTGGCTGGCTAACCTTCCCTACCCAGGTGCTATCCCACCCTACCCTGGGTTATCCTGGCTGGGTAACCCTCCCTATCTGGGTGGCTATCCCCCTACCTGGTTTTTCCTGGCTGGCAACCCTCCTACCCCGGGTGGCTATCCACCCTACCGGGTTTCTGGCTGGCTAACCTCCCTACCTGGGGCTATCCCCCCTACCCGGGTTATCCTGGCTGGCTAACCCTCCCTACCCCAGGTGCTATCCCACCCTACCCCTGGGTTATCCTGGCTGGCTAACCCTCCCTACCCGGTGGCTATCACCCCTATCTCCGGGTATCCTAAAGGGGCTATCCCCCCTTTTCCCTGGGTTATCCGCTGGTTACCCTCCCTACCCCGGGTGGGTTTTCCACTAACCTCCCCGGGTTATCCTGGCTGGCTAACCCTCCCTACCCCGGGTGGCTATCCCACCCCACCCAGGGTTATCCTGGCTGGCTAACCCTCCATACCCCAGGTGGCTATCCCACCCTACCCTGGGTTATCCTAGGTGGCTATCCCACCCTACCCCGGGTTATCTTAGGTGACTATCCCATCCTACCCTGGGTGGCTATCCCACCCTACCCTAGGTTATCCTGGCTGGCTAGCCCTCCCTACCCCGGGTGATTATCCCACCCTACCCTGGGTTATCCTGGCTGGCTAACCCTCCCTACCCCGGGTGGCAATCCCACCCTACCCCGGGTTATCCTAGGTGGCTATCCCACCCTACCCCGGGTTATCTTAGGTGACTATCCCATCCTACCCTGGGTGGCTATCCCACCCTACCCTTGGTGGCTATCCCACCCTACCCTGGGTTATCCTGACTGGCTAACCCTCCCTACCCCAGGTGGCTATCCCACCCTACCCTGGGTTATTCTGGCTGGTTAACCCTCCCTACCCCAGGTGGCTATCCCACCCTACCCTGGGTTATCCTGGCTGGCTAACCCTCCCTTTCCCGGGGCTATCCCACCCTACCCTGGGGTTTTCCTGGTGGCTAACCTCCTTAGCCTGGGTGGGTATCCACACCCTACCCGGGTTATCCTAGTGGCTACCTCCCCCCCCACCCCCACCCAGGGTTATTCCCGGCTGGCTAACCCTTTCCTACCCCAGGTGGCTATCCCACCTACCCTGGGTTATCCTGGTGGCTACCCCCCTACCCCGGGATGGCTATCCCATCCTACCCTGGGTGGCTATCCCACCCTACCCTAGGTTATCCTGGCTGGCTAACCCTCCCTACCCCGGGTGACTATCCCACCCTACCCTGGGTTATCCTGGCTGGCTAACCCTCCCTACCCGGGTGGCTATCCCACCCTACCCCGGTTATCCTGGGGTACCACCCTCCCCCGGATTATCCTAGGTGGCTATCCCACCCTACCCTGGGTGGCTATCCCACCCTACCCTGGGTGGCTATCCCACCCTACCCTGGGTTATCCTGGCTGGCTAACCCTCCCTACCCCAGGTGGCTATCCCACCCTACCCTGGGTTATCCTGGCTGGTTAACCCTCCCTACCCCAGGTGGCTATCCCACTCTACCCTGGGTTATCCTGGCTGGCTAACCCTTCCTACCCCAGATGACTATCCCACCCTACCCTGGGTTATCCTGGCTGGCTAACCCTCCCTAGCCCGGGTGGCTATCCCTCCCACCCCCCAACCCATTTTGGGGTTTTCCTGGCTGGCTAACCCTCCCTTTCACCGGGTGGCTATCCCAAACCCTACCCTGTAATCCTGGCTGCTAACCCTCCCCCCCTGGTGGTATCCCCCCCCCCCTGGGGTTATCCTAGGTGCTATCCCACCCACCCTAGTTATCCTGGCGGCTAACCTCCCCTACCCCGGGTGGCTTCCCCACCCTACCCCGGGTATCCTAGGCGGCTACCCCCCCCTACCCTGGTTTTCCTGGTGGCTTATCCCTCCCACCTTACCCTACCATGGTACTCTGGCTAACCCACCCACCCTGGGTTATCCTCCTGGCCCCCTAACCCTCCCTACCCCGGGTTTCCCACCCCCCTACCCCAGGTTCGTGGCTATCCCCCCTACCCTGGGTTATCCTGGTGGCTAATCCCACCCTACCCCGTTGGCTCCCACCCTCCTTCCGGGTACCCACCAGGTGGGATCCCAAAACCCCTCCTTATCCGGGGAACCCCCTACCCCAGGTGGCTATCCCACCCTCCCTATTATCCTGGTGGCTAACCCCCTACCCCGGGTGGCTATCCCACCCTACCCTTTATCCTGGCTGGCTAACCCTTCCCTTCCCGGGTGGCTACCCCGCTACCCGGGTTATCCAGGTGGCTAACCCCCCTAACCCTGGGTTATCCTGGTGGGTAACCCCTCCCTGCTAACTACCCTGGGTTATCCTGGCTGGTAACCCCCCCGTACCCTGGTTATCCTGGTGGCTATCCCTCCCTACCCTGGGTTATCCTGGCTGGCTATCCCACGCTACCCTGGGTTATCCTGAGTGGCTAACCCTCTGTACCCCGGGTTATCCTGGCTGGCTAACCCTCCCTACCCTGGGTTATCCTGGCTGGCTATCCCACGCTACCCTGGGTTTTAACTCTCCAGGTTAAAAACATCCAAACAAAATCTTATGTTGTCAATGTGAAAAAAATTAGTGACCCTCCAAGCACTTTTCTCACATTTATGAGGATAACCAAAACAAAATCACCAACAAAGAAACATATTATAACCATCAATCAGTAGATAGGGAGATAAAATTTCTCCAAAAAAAAGGAGAGAAAAAAAAATCCCAGAATGACTGACCAGCTGTTGTTGTTTACAAGGGCCAGTCACAGCTTAGTCAATATAGCGGCCAACTTCCAGATGCACTGCTAAGATTTCTTGCCCAAAACTGAACCCTGAAAGAAAGAAGAAACATGAGTTCTTTTGTAAATAGAAACAGGATTTAGAATCTCTCAATTATATCAAGTGGAGCAGCTTGCCAAGCACCAGCAGAGCGGGATGCCCACACCTTCACCCAAGTTCACTAACCGGCTTCCAAATTAAACCCTTAAGGAATTAGAGGGGATACACAAATAACCCGCACATAAGTAAGTTTATTCAGGTATACACAAATACAGTTACATAGAATTATCATACATAGCAGCATATGTGTAGAGAACCTAGGATAACCCAAAAAAGTCAGACAGAGTGACTTATTTCCATTGGGGTCCTTTTACCTTATTATAATATAAAGGTTATAATATTTTCTTATTATTCTACAATGAAGATAACATCTTATTATCATACTAAAAAGACTATCTACTACACGAGGGTCATTAAGACTATCTACCATACGAGGGTCATTACTAGGAATAAGGTAAAATTTACACGTATGTTAGCTAAAAAATAGAAAATCATTCCCCTCCCTTTCTGTAGCTACATTCATCAGACACCTTTTGGCACTCTTCTTGAACTGGTTCATGCTATGATTGGCTTTGACATGTGCGGGCAGTCTGTTCCATTCCTTTATTGCCGTACAATAAAAGGTGGAGATTGAGACACTTATGCAGCATATGGGAATCTTTATTCAGGAAACGTTTCGCCACACAGTGGCTTCATCAGTCCAATACAAAGAGGAAGGCGTAAGGAGAGGAGGAGAATGAGGTAATCAGTCCCTCAACCTGGAGTCGATGTGTTCAGTCCATCAATCTTGTAGAATGTACAGCATAGGGCCGTAGACGTGGCTTATATACTGTAGTGAGGTGACGTGAAGCAGATGGAGGCGGGGTCATAGTGGTACCATCCACTAGTCGAAGTAGGTCTTCGTCCAAAGGTTGAACAAGTGTTGAAGAATTCTTTGTAACAAGACCCCATGATGCGGCAGCATCATGGGGTCTTGTTACAAAGAATTCTTCAACACTTGTTCAACCTTTGGACGAAGACCTACTTCGACTAGTGGATGGTACCACTATGACCCCGCCTCCATCTGCTTCACGTCACCTCACTACAGTATATAAGCCACGTCTACGCCCTATGCTGTACATTCTACAAGATTGATGGACTGAACACATCGACTCCAGGTTGAGGGACTGATTACCTCATTCTCCTCCTCTCCTTACGCCTTCCTCTTTGTATTGGACTGATGAAGCCACTGTGTGGCGAAACGTTTCCTGAATAAAGATTCCCATATGCTGCATAAGTGTCTCAATCTTCAATTTGTCGTTTTTCAAACCATTCATCACAACTGTCAGACACGGCAGCATCATGGGGTCTTGTTACAAAGAATTCTTCAACACTTGTTCAACCTTTGGACGAAGACCTACTTCGACTAGTGGATGGTACCACTATGACCCCCCGCCTCCATCTGCTTCACGTCACCTCACTACAGTATATAAGCCACGTCTACGGCCCTATGCTGTACATTCTACAAGATTGATGGACTGAACACATCGACTCCAGGTTGAGGGACTGATTACCTCATTCTCCTCCTCTCCTTACGCCTTCCTCTTTGTATTGGACTGATGAAGCCACTGTGTGGCGAAACGTTTCCTGAATAAAGATTCCCATATGCTGCATAAGTGTCTCAATCTTCAACTTGTCGGTTTTTCAAACCATTCATCACAATAAAAGGTGTTTGAAGCCTGGCCAATGACTGTGGGTACTACATAGTTGTGCTCTCTCCCCCTTGTACTATGATTGCTTTGGTTCCCAACCTTGACAAAATTGACAGCAAGATATTCTGGACATTGTTTGTGAGCAATTTTATAAACATGATTTAGCTTCAGTTGTTTTACTCTGTCTTCAACATTCAGCATATCCAACTGCTGTAATTCATCCTGGCTTACATGTTCTCTTGGTCCCAGCCCCAGGATGAATCTTACGATTTTGTTCTGGGTGATTTGCAGTCTATCTTTCAGTTTTTTTGTCAAGGCAGAGTACCAAGAAGAGCAAGCGTAATCCATATGGCATTGTATAAGGGCTAGACATAGGGTCCTGCGAGCCTCAGTAGGTAGACACTGCTTGTCTATACAGGAACTTCAGTCTGGCATTCGCTTTCTTTACTACACTGTTCCCTATCAATTCTCCTGACATGCATGGGTCAAAGGGGATTCCCAAATATTTTACTGATGAAACCAAAGTGATGGGCTCTCCATTACATTGAACATTAAAATTAATTACCCTTCTCAGTTTATGTTTCGTGCCAAAGAGAATGGCATCAGTTTTCCCTAGGTGTAATGATAGTTTGTCTACTAACCATTTGCTGCAGGACTCCAGTTCCAGTGTTAAAACATTAGCAATATCTTGTGGGTCTTTACCTGACACTAACAGAGCACTGTCATCTGCATACAGTAGGAGTTTGCACTTGACACTGATAGGCATATCATTGACATATCATAAGAATAATAAGGGACCCAGAATACTACCTTGGGGAACTCCACAAGTTATCGGCAGGGGTTCTGATTCTGTTTTGTTGATTTTGACTATTTGTCTCCTGTTGCTAAGGTAGGACTTAAATCAGTCTACAGAACCTATACCGATAGCTTGAAGTTTATTACATAAACTGCTGCAGCCGCAGCAAGCAGCAACAAGGCTGCTCCTATATCTTGCCGTCCCCTGGGCCTATCCGAACTCCAGTGATGGCCAAATTTGCAAGTACTGCTGCAACAACATGCAAGTTAACTATAGTTACATAAAAACTGACGGTGACGACAACGAAATGGACTAAATATGACAGAAGAGGGACCGGCATTCAAGTACCAGACTGCTGCCAGACGTGAACCAGACACAAGACGTTTTCCACCAAATGAAATAATGACCTCCATATCAACTGCACCAGTGTTTAACGGGAAGACAACATGGCAGAAATCCTGATCAACTAAATCTCCAAGGAAATGCCAGGTCTGTAGGACTTTTTTCGTCAGTGCCAAACGAGGGAAAGATTTGAGCCTTTAAATCCCCCTGTGTGTGTGTGGGTGTGTGTGTGGGTGTGTGTGAGGGTGTGTGGGTGGGTGGGTGTGTGGGTGTATGTGTGGATGTGTGTGTATGTGGGTGTGCGTCCTTGTGTGTATGCATATATTTGTACGCTCGTGTGCACATGTCCGTGCGTGCGCCCTCGTGTGTGTTTGTCTGCGCGCGCGCTAGTGTGGGGTGTATGATCCACTTAATATTTGTATTTATAACTCATTACAATTGTGACCAGGTGTGGACGTATCAGTGGTTCATTACTTTGTAATTTGTTCATGAATGTAACCATGTATAGGAGTGAGGCTGATTCATTACCTCTGTAACTTGCCATGATTGTGACCAGATCTACCTGGAGTTCATTACCTTTGTAACTAGTTCAGCTATCAAAACTTTGGGGGCCCAGTCCCTGGACCCATTACGTACCTCTGTAATCTGTAAATACCTTTGTAACTTGTCATGATTGTGACCAGACCTACCTGGAGTTCATTACCTTTGTAAATTGTGAGTTCATTACCTTTGTAAATTGTAATTCATTACCCTCTTT
>NC_069480.1:2085084-2113975 GCF_026875155.1 Cherax quadricarinatus
ACGTCGCCACCCCCAAAAAAATTTGGAAAACGTGTTACAGGAACGAGTTTGATCCTGTGACACAGTTACCAAGGAGAAAACCCCTCACCATCCCATACAGGACGAGTAGGCTGATCCTGTGACACAGTTACCAGAGCTGAGTAACACCTCACCATGCCATACAGGACGAGTATGGCTGATCCTGTGACACAGTTACCAGAGCTGAGTAACAACCTCACCATGCCATACAGGACGAGTATGGCTGATCCTGTGACACAGTTACCAGAGCTGAGTAACACCTCACCATGCCATACAGGACGAGTATGGCTGATCCTGTGACACAGTTACCAGAGCTGAGTAACACCTCACCATGCCATACACACAAATAATCTTATATACTAACAAAATATCTTATTACTGGTAAATTCCTTCATTTCAACAACTATATCGGAATTTAACGGATATATCTGAGTCACATGTGTATCGGTGCCACCTACCAATGTGATGGTGCACCTGAAGTCACATGTGTATGGTGCTACCATGATCACATGGTATGGTGCCTCTGAGTCACTGTAAATGTATGTGCCACTGAGTTCAACACATGTTATGGTGCCACCATATTAATGTGTATGGTGCTACTTGAGTCACATGTGTATGGTGCTACCTGAGTCACATGTGTATGGTGCCACCTGAGTCACATGTGTATGGTGCCACCTGAGTCACATGTGTATGGTGCTACCTGAGTCACATGTGTATGGTGCCACCTGAGACACATGTGTATGGTGCTACCTGGAGTCACATGTGTATGGTGCCACCTGAGTCACATGTGTATGGTGCCACCTGAGTACAATGTGTATGGTGCACCTGAGTCACATGTGTATGGTGCTACTGAGTCACATGTGTATGGTGCCACCTGAGTCACATGTGTATGGTGCTACCTGAGTCACATGTGTATGGTGCCACCTGAGACACATGTGTTGGTGCTACCTGAGTCACATGTGTATGGTGCCACCTGAGTCACATGTGTTATGGTGCCACCTGAGTCACATGTGTATGGTGCTACCTGAGTCACATGTGTATGGTGCTACCTGAGTCACATGTGTATGGTGCCACCTGAGTCACATGTGTATGGTGCTACCTGAGTCACATGTGTATGGTGGTACCTGAGTCACATGTGTATGGTGCTACCTGAGTCACATGTGTATGGTGCTACCTTGAGTCACATGTGTATGGTGCTACCTGAGTCACATTGTGTATGGTGGTACCTGAGTCACATGTGTATGGTGCTACCTGAGTCACATGTGTATGGTGCTACCTGAGTCACATGTGTATGGTGCCACCTGAGTCACATGTGTATGGTGCTAACCTGAGTCACATGTGTATGGTGCTACCTGAGTCACATGTGTATGGTGCTACCTGAGTCACATGTGTATGGTGCTACCTGAGTCCACTTGTGTATGGTGGGTACCTGAGTCACATGTGTATGGTGTGCCACCTGAGTCACATGTGTATGGTGCTACCTGAGTCACGTGTATGGTGCTACCTGAGTCACATGTGTATGGTGCCAACCTGAGTCACATGTGTATGGTGCTACCTGAGTCACATGTGTATGGTGCTACTGAGTCACATGGTGTATGGTGCCACCCGAGTCACATGTGTATGGTGCTACCTGAGTCACATGTGTATGGTGCTACCTGAGTCACATGTGTATGGTGCACACTGAGTCACATGTGTATGGTGCTACCTGAGTCACATGTGTATGGTGCTACCTGAGTCACATGTGTATGGTGCTACCTGAGTCACATGTGTATGGTGCCACCTGAGTCACATGTGTATGGTGCTACCTGAGTCACATGTGTATGGTGCTACCTGAGTCACATGTGCATGGTGCAACCTGAGTCACATGTGTATGGTGCCACCTGAGTCACATGTGTATGGTGCTACCTGAGTCACATGTGTATGGTGCTACCTGAGTCACATGTGTATGGTGGTACTGAGTCACATGTGTATGGTGCTTACCTGAGTCACATGTGTATGGTGCTACCTGAGTCACATGTGTTATGGTGCCACCTGAGTCACATGTGTATGGTGGTACTGAGTCACATGTGTATGGTGGTACCTGAGTCACATGTGTATGGTGCTACTGAGTCACATGTGTATGGTGCTACCTGAGTCACATGTGTATGGTGCTACCTGAGTCACATGTAAATGGTGCTACTTGAGTCACATGTGTATGGTGCTACCTGAGTCACATGTGTATGGTGCCACCTGAGTCACCATGTGTATGGTGCTACCTGAGTCACATGTGTATGGTGCTACCTGAGTCACATGTGCATGGTGCAACCTGAGTCACATGTGTATGGTGCCACCTGAGTCACATGTGTATGGTGCTACCTGAGTCACATGTGTATGGTGCTACCTGAGTCACATGTGTATGGTGCCACCTGAGTCACATGTGTATGGTGCTACCTGAGTCACATGTGTATGGTGCTACCTGAGTCACATGTGTATGGTCCCACCTGAGTCACATGTTTTTTGGGGGTACCTTAGAAAATTTGTGATGGGGGTAATGGTCAAATGTGTTTGGTGCAAACCTGATTTCACTTTGTGTATGGTGACCTGAGTAAAATGGTTTTGGGTTGCAAACCTGGGGGTCCTTTTTAATGGTGCTCCCTTGGTCCATGTGTTGGTGTCCTAAATTTCACATGTGTATGGTCCCACCTGAGTCCAGGTTTTTATGGTCCCCACCTAAAGGGTTACATGGTATGGGGGTACCTGAGTCCCCATGTGTAGGGTTGGTCCCTGAGCCCACATGTGTAGGGTTTGTTTACCTGAGTCACATGTGTATGGTGCCCTGAGTCACATGTTTTATGGTGCCCCCTGGTCACATGGTTTATGGGGGCCCCTAAAGTCACATGTGTATGGGGGTTTACCTGATTACATGGGGTATGGTGCTACCTGAGTCACTTTGTTTTGGGTCCCACCTGATTTCACAGGGGTTGGTGAAACCGGGGTTCCAGTAAATGGGTCCCTTGGGATAAACCCCAAAGGTTTGGGGGTACCTAAATCAATTGATGGTCCCAAAAAAACCCTATCACTTTTATGGGTCCCTGTTGGGGGCAGTTGCCGTTTAGGGATTTGAGCCAAGGGGCAGGTTTAGGCCTTGTAATGGGTTATTCCCCCTTTATTCCTGTTTTTTGGGTCTACCAGCCACGGGTATTTTTTAACCTACCCACTATTGCCCCCAAAGGGGTAATGGGGCAAATTTGTGAGGGGCCTTGAGACTGGATTGCCCCCAAAAGAAATGTCTTTGGGTTTTGCCAGGGAAGTACTTGTTTTTTTTGGCCCCTATAAAAATTTGGATTTTTGAAATTTGTTTGGTGAAAGGGCCCCCAAAATTTTTAAATTTTTGACCACTGTTTTTGGGTGTTTTAAAAATTTTAAATGGGGGGTTTTTCATATTAAATGGATAGGTTTTCTACGAAATACCAGTTTTTTGGGTTGCTAGGACGAGGTTTTTGGGGGCCCCGAAACGGAAAATGGGGAAAATGGGAAAAATTCGAGGGGGAAAAACCACCCAAAAGTTTTACGGCAAAATTGCCATGGTTTTTCCCCCGGGTCAAGTTTTCCACCTTCCATTTTTGGTGCCATTCCAGGGATGGGGAAAGATTCCATTTTTTCAAAAGAAAAAATTTTTTTTTTTAAATTTGGCCGACCCTTGGGGAAAAAAAGTTTCCTGGGGGGGCCTTTTCCCCCCTAAAAGGGAAAAGGGGGGGTTTGGGGAGCAGTTTGAATTTTTTGGTTGTTGTATCTTTAAAATATTTGGGTAGGGGTTTTCCTTTTAAAGGTTGTTTTCTGGAGATTGGGGCAAAAAACAGGCGGAAAAAGGGGTTTATTTTGGTAAAAGTGTTATAAGAGGGAAAGTATTTTTTTTTCCCTTTGGGATTTTCCCCCCCTTTTTGGGGAAATGTGGTGGGGGCCAGGGGGACAATTGTGAAAAAAAAAACCAAAACGGGGAAAAAAATTTTGGCAAAAAAGTTTAATGAAATTCCCAATTTTTGAATTTCGGGTTTGAGGGGATGGAATTGGTTTTGGGGGAAAGGGGAAAAAAGAGTTTTTGGAAATTTCTTTTTTTTTGTTTAGAAGGGGAAATTTTCCCCAAAGGGTTTGAGGGTCAAATTCCTTTCGGGGTTTTCTTCCCTTTTTTTAAGCATTAACCGTTAATTTTCCACTTAACTTTTTGGGAAAAATTCTGACCAAAAAATTGGTTAATTCTTTTTCCCAAAAAAAATAATTTTTTTTTGGTTAAAATTTGGGCCCGGGGAAATCCGCCCGGCGAAAAAAAGCTCTGAGGGTTTTTTTCACCCCTAAAGGGGTTTTTTAAAAGGCCAAATTTTGGGAACGGGGGGATTTTTAATTTTTAAAAGGGATCTTTTTAAAATTTTTTTTTCCACCCCCTCCAAAAAGTTTATGTTGGTTTGGGGTTAAAAGTTTGATTAGGGGCCATTTTTAAAATTTATTTTTTTCTTGGGGGTTTCCCCCCCTTTTTTCCCCCCTCCTAAACGGGACTTTTAAAAAAAAAGGACCCAAATGGAAAAAAATTCCGGGGTTACCAAACCCTTAAAATTTTTGGGTTAAATTTCGGGGAGTTTTTAACCCAGGGGGGTTTAAGGCCCTTTTGGGTAACTCCCCTCCATGATTAGGTTTAACCTTTTTCCTGGGAAAATTTACCCCCTTTTCCAAATACTCCCTTAGGTAAATTGGTTTCTGGGCACTAAAAACCCCTTTCTTTGGGGTTTTGTTTTTTCCCTTTTTTTTAAAGTTTCAAAATTTGTGGTCCCAGGGTTTGAAAAGGGAGGGTGGATTTTAAAAAAAGGTTTAAATTTTAAGACTTTCCCCCAAAAAAATTGTTCCATCTTTAGGAGGAACCGGGGCAATTTTTTTAAACACCCAGGCGGCCCTTGGTTTAATTTTTTTCCAGTTAGGGTTTAATTTTTCATTTTTCCCAAAATCTTTTTTCCCCACAAAATAAACCCCTAGGGACCCCTTTGTTTTTAAGGGTTTCCCTAAAGGGAACCAAAATTAAAACCCTTAAAATTTTCCCCTTTTCCCTTTTAAACCCTTTTTGGGAAGTTTCCATATACCACGATAAAGGTTTTTCCCCCCTTTGCTCCCCCATTACCTTTTGGAAAAAAATGGGGAATTTTTTAAAGTGTCTTAAAATTTAGGGTAAGGGGTTTCCGGGGAGAGTCCTTTTTTCCCCCTTTTAAAACGAGTTTTGTTTTTCCTGTTTTTTTTTCCAAAACCCCCCTTTTTTTTGGGGGCTCAAAAACATTGGTTTGGGGGAAAAAAATTCCTTAAGGGGTCTAGGGCCCCCTTGTTTTCCCGAAAATATTTCCGGGGGTTTTTTTGGCCCAAAACGGGAAAGGTTTTTCAATTTTTTTTCTTTTAAAATTTTTTTAACTTAAATGCTTTTTAAATCTTAAACCAAACCTTTGTTTCCCCCTTTAAAATTTTCCCTCCCCCAAAAACCACTTTTTTTGGGAGGAATTTTTTAATTAAATCCTGGGGAATTTCTGGCCTTTTCAAAAAATTTTGCTTTGTAAAAAATCCCCTTTGCTTTTTCCTCACAAAAAGGAGGTTTAAATTATCCTTTGCATTTTTTTTAAAAAAAACAGGGGGGCCTTTTTCCCGGAAATTTTTTTTCCTTTGTTGGGCCTTTTTTTTTACCAAACAGGAATTGTTTTGTACTTTTAAAACCTGGAAAGGGGGGCAGTTTTCCCCTTTCTATTTCCCTTGATTCTTCCTTTTTCATCTTTTTTGGTAAATTCCCTTCACCCTTTACCCCTTTTGGGTTTGCCACTAAAGTTTTTTCCCAAATTTTGGGGCCCCAAATTAAACTTACCCTTTGCGGGTTTTTAAATCCCAAAAATTTTTTGCTTTTAAATTTTCCCGGTGTATGCAAAATTCCGCAGGGGGCTTTAAACCCCAAAATGCCCAAAACATTGGGTTTTGGTTTTCAAGAAAAACCCAAAACCCGCCCTTGAGGTTTTTCTTGGACAAAAGATTTGAGCGGGTTTTTGGGGTTTTAATTTTCAAGGCCCCTGGAAATTTTTACATAAAATGATCTACTTTTTTACTTTATGTAATTCCCCCCCTTATTTGGGGGTTGGGGTTTTATAAACTTTTTTCCCACTTTTTTGCAAGGAAATTCCCAAAAAATCCCCAAAAATTTTCCCCCGAAAAAGTTTGGGGGAAAGTTACCGGGAGGGGGGCCTTGGTAAAACAATCCCGGCCCCGGGTCCTTTTGACCGGCCAAAAAATTTTGGCCTTTTGCAAAACCCCCAAAAACCGGTTCCAAACCCCCTTCTTTTTTAAGGGATAAATAATGGTGGGGGAATTTTAGCCAGCTTTTCATGCCTTTTGGGGCCATTTTTTTAAACCAAAAGAAAGCCTTCCCGCTTCCCTCAAAAGATAAAATGGGAAACCCATTTGTTATTAAATTAACCAGGTTTTTGGGTGATTTTTTTCCTGGGAAAAAAAAGGACCATTGGGCCCAAATTGGGGCCTGGGCCCCAACCTTTACAGTTAAAGGGGGGAGGTTTCCCAATTTGGAATAAGGGGAAAAAAAATAAAATTTGAAAAATTTCTTTTAAAGGGGGTTTTGGTGTTTTTCCGGGTGGCCAGGGTTTTTATAATAAACACCAATAAATAGTTACTTTTGGGGGGAAAAAAAAGTCTTGTGTAAGAAAGGGGTGCCCTTGTGTCGTGTCTGGGGGTTTTGGCCAAGGTCTGTTTTAAAAACCCCTTAAACCAATGTTCTCTTGGTTGGTTCCCTTGCTCTGCTGTACCACCGTCGCTGCTGTGGTTTGTAGCTGTTCCTGCTCCCTGTAGCTGGCTGCTGCTTGTACCACCGCCCTGCGGGCTCCCTTTTTAGACCTTGCTGCTCCCTTTTTAAAGCTTCATCTTGCGGGCCTGCTTTTTGCATCGCCCGGCTGTTTGTTTTGTAGATCGTCTGCTGCTGGGTAGCATCGTTTGTTTTGCTGTTTGGGGCATATTGGCTGTTTTAGCTTATTTGCTGCTGCTGTAGCATCGTCAGTTTGTTTGACTTGGTCTGTCGGGCTGTGAGCATCGCCTTGCTGCTGCTGAGCTTCTTGCTGCTGCTGAAAGCATCGTTGCTGCTGCTGTAGCATCTTTGTTTTCTGTTTGTAGCATGTTTGTTGCTCCCTTGTAGCATCTTTTTCTGCTGCTTTTAGCATCGTCTGCCTGCTGCTGTTTAGCATCGTCTGCTGCTGCTGAAAAGCATCTCCTGCTGCCGGTAGAAATGTTGTTGCTGCTGAAAGCAATCGTTGCTGCGGGTTTTGTGGGATCGTCTGCTGCTGCTGTACCCTTCGTCTGTGCTGTTTGTAGCATCGTCTGCTGCTGCTGTTGGGGCATTCGTTTTGCTGCTGCTGTTGATCTCTGTGTTGCTGTATTTTCGTTTGTTGCTGCTGTGGGGCATCGTTCTGCGGGCTGTGCCCCCCTTTTTTTTTTGCGGGCTGTAGCATCGTTTTGCTGCGCTGTGCTTTTTGCTGCTGCTTTGTAGTTTTTCGTCTGTTGTTTCTGGTGTTTCTGTTGTTGCGGCCCCTTTAGCTGCTGCTGCTGCTGTACCCTTTTTGGGTTGGTTGGTTTATGGAATTTTCCGGGCCTTTAAACCCCGGGTTTTGACTCCGGAAAACCCCAAAGTCAGTGCTTCGGTTTGTTTTAACCCCTTTTTTTGGGGGGGCCCCTTAAATTTGGGCCCCCCAAAGGAAAAAAAAACCCCATTCTAACCCCAGGTTTGCCCCCCGGGGAAATCCCCCAAAAAAAGTGGTTTTTGGTGAACTTTAAACCCCTTATTTTTGGGGATTTAAAATCTAGGCATCCCCCACATGTGAAAAACCCGGTTCGGGAAAAATGCCAAACAGGGGTCATTTTTTGGGTTTTTTAAAGGCCCCGGGCAAGGTTTTTAAGATTTTGTTTCTTTTATTTAAAATTTTTTTTAAAAGGGGGTAAAAAAGGACCCCATTGGGGAAAAACAAAAAAAAATAATTTTGGGATTTTAAAAAAAACTTCTATTTTTTTTTTTAAACTTAATTATGGGTTTTTTTTTGGGAGGAAAGGTATCCTTTTTTTTGTGTTTTTTAGGAAAATGTATATTTCATGTGGAAAAAATTTTTTTTTTTTTTATTTTTGGGGTTGTTTTGCACGGATTTAATTTGATTTCCATTATTTTTTTAGGGGAAAAATTCATTCGCTCCCCAAAACTTTTCGCAAAAAAACCCCCCCCTCTTGCCGGATTTTTGGGGTCGTATGGGGGGGGGGTCCACTGTCCCTTTTACGGGTTTAATTTCCTAAAATCCTCTATATATTTAGCACCAACAAATCCAAATTAAAAGCCTAACTAATTATTTAATCGAAAAAAAAAACCCAAAGGAAAGGAAAGATCTAAAAAACCCCCCTTTTCCCCCCAACATTTTTTTTAATAAAAAACCCAGCTATGTGCTGTCCCCCATTTTTTGTAACACCCCAACCCCCAATCCCCAACTATTTACTATTTACTACTCCCTACCACTCCCTTACTACTACAAATATTCTACTACAAACTACTTTTTAACAAATCTTTTGAATTTTCAAAATTTTCCCCATCCGCATCGGAGGGGAAAGGGTCCCCCGTTCCTGGGCTTTTAGTTGTTGGAGTCCCACGGGCTAGTGCCTGGTCCTTATTTTTCTTTTTTACATCGATGACCTTCCCGAATGCACCTGCGGGCTTTTTAAAGACCAGTTCTTTTTCACAGATAACCCCTTGTTTTTGGGGTGTGTGTGTCTGTCTGTCTGTTTGTCTGTCTGTTTTTCTGTTTTCTTTCCCACAAAAACACAGTTTAATTTTAGAAACATTTAAAAAACGGTGAGCTATTTTAAATATCAAACTGGATGCCCTAAACTACAAACAAACTTGCTTCCCCTTTCAATACAGACAAACCTACTTTGCTTTTTGGAAGCAGAGCTTTAAAAAAACCAGCAAAAACATACAAAAAATTTGTTTAACCCATTACAAGCACACTTTTTAATTTTAAAATTTTCCCGACCCAAAATTCGCATATAACTAAAAAATTTTCCCAAAACGTAGGTACTACCCTTTGCAAAGATCCCGATACTAGGGTTCCCAAAAGGGGTTTCCCCCTTTACCTTATTTCGCTTCAAATTCCCCAAAACCTCCCCCAAAGATTTTTGTACTTGGGGGATTTTCCCCAGGGCCCCAATCGTTCTAAACCTTTTAAATAACCCAAAAAAAAAAAAATTGGCAGTGTGGTTCATCAAAAAACTCCAGGGGCCAGACAATAAAATTTCACCTTCTTTAAAAACTTTTAAATTACTTAATTTACACACTTTTTTTTTGTCCCCCTACTACTTATACAAAACATTAAAACCCCAATTTTAAAACCCCCCCAAATTTTCCCTAGACAGTTCAACAAAAACCAGGCTTAACCAAAGTCACAAAAAAACTTTGTTTCCCCCTCATGTCCTTCCCCAAAATTTCAAAAAGGGCAATGAACAAAAAGGTCCCTAAGTTCGGGCAACTCTATACCGGGAAACCCAGAAAAAGAGGTCCCCGGGCCCCACAAACCCATTTTTGGGTTTTAATACCAAAAATAATTTAATATGAAAATTTTAAAATTTAATAATAATAATAAAAATTAATAATAAAATAAAAATTTAAACAATAATCCATCACCCCAAATAAAATTTTTAAAGCAACTCCCCTAAAGTCTTTTTTTTATATTTAAAATTTTTAAACCCAAATTTTACAAACTTTTTAATGTATGTTTGAAATCATTTAATTGTACTACTAAATATTAATAATAAGAGTAAATAAACTTTTTTTCTTTCAACACCCCCCGGTTTTATCCCCACCGAGGGGGTTGGAAAAAAAACCCCCCCCAAAAGTTTTCCTTTTGCTTTTAAAAAATAACACAGGAAAGGGGTTTTTTAACCCCCTTTTGCCCCCAAATTTTTTTAGTCAATTCTTAAAACCCACACATGGTTTACGGAGGAAGAATTCTGTTCAACTTTCCCAGGGATAAAAGGAAATAAAAAAAGAACAAGAACTAGAAAGAAAATAAGGGAAAAAAACCCAGGGGGGGGTACGTTTTTATATATTACTTGTAATGTTTTTGTGTAATGTCAAACCCAAATTTAAAATACAAGTGGGAAAACGTACCTGGAAAACTTGCAATTTATGAGACAGACAAAAGGCACCCGCAATCCTACCTTTATTTTAAAACAAGTACAGGCTTTCGTTTTACCTCGTTTTGGGAGGAAAAAGGAGTACCTCCCTGGGGTGGTTGCCCGTTTCCAAAACCCATTTCCTATGAAATTAATTTTCAAAATTAAAAAAGTATGATTGATTTTATAAAAAACTGGCTATCTTTAAAATTGTACAACCCCCAAAATTTAAAAATAAAAGTGGGAAAAAAAATTTTAAAATTTTTTTATTTTTAAACCCCTTTTAAAAAAAAAGCTAAATTTTTTTACTTTTAAAAAAATTTTGATTTTTTCAAAAAAATTGTACAACCTCTTTTTAAAAAATGGAGGGAAAATTGACTGTTTGTTTTTATTCTTCCCCTTTTTCACCTGGGCTAGAAAAAAGTAAATGTTTAAATATTAGGTAAAGTCTGCCTTAAATACCTAGGGTGTTTAAAGGGTTTCTCTGCCATTCTTTTATATGAAAAAAAAACATTGTAACCTTAGCAAAGAAATAATATGGAGTATGGGAAAAAGTGTGTTTCAAAATACTTGGGATTTATGGAAGTCGGCGGTTTGGGTTTATGAAGGGTGAGGTTAATCATATGAATTGATGAGGGAAAAAAGGTGGGGTGGTGCGTTTAGGTATATGGGAGTCAAAAAAAAAGTTTCTATGGAGGAAAAAAAGGGAATTGTTGAAAAAATTTTAGTAAAATACCAAAACTCTTATATGGGTGTGAAGTTGGGTTGGGAAATGCCCGCGGGGAGGAGATGGTTGGGGCAGTGGAGTGTCCTGTCTAAGGGCAATGTTTTTGGGGTTAAAAATTATGCCCGGAAAAAATTTAAAAAAGCGGGAAAAATTTAAAAAAAGGTGTGGAGTTAAAAAAAGTATTAGTCAGAGGGCCCGAAGAAAAGGGGGGTTTTTTTTGGGGGGTTTGGTTTTGGTTTATTTTGAAAAGAAAGGTTTAAAGTAGAATGACAAGGGCAGCGTTAAAAAATCTGTAGGGGGGAAGGAAGGCGGGGTTTTGGGGTTTATCCCCGAAAAGGGTTGGGGGGGAGGGGGGAAAGGGGTTTTGTGGGCAAGGGGCTTGGGGCTTCCCGCAAAGGGGCGGGGCGTGTTAGATAGGAGGAAGGGGGACGAATGGTATTTGGGGACCCGACGATTTGTTGGGGTAGGGGCGGGGAATATTTAGTGAAGGGATTGGGACCTCGGGTTTTTTTATATAACCAGGGCTTGAGTCCTGGAAATGGGAAAATACAAAGCCTGCACTTAAAGGAGGGTTTGGGATTTTTGGAGTTTGGGGGGGATATGTTGTGTTTTCTTTATACTATATGGTTCAAAACCCGTTTGGGGGTTTTTTGAGCACCCTGCAAAAAAAAAGTGGTTATGTGTGAGTGTGGTGAAAGTGTTGGGTTTATGATGAAAGTATTTTCTTTTTGGGGGAAAAATTTTTTTTTTTGGGGTATCCTCCTTTCCCCAGTGGGTCAAACCCCCTTCATAGTGGGGCACCCCGCCCCCGGTTGGGGGACCGGGGCCAAATTGTTGGAAAAAAAAAAAATTTTAACTGTATTAATTTTTAAAAATGTTTTTTTTTAAAAAAAAGCCCCTACAAAACAAACCTACCCGGCCCGGAAATCGGGGTCCCCCATCAAATTTCTTTTTAGCCCAAATCGTTTCCCTTTGGGAAAACCTAGAGTTCCCAAAACTTCGCCAATCATTTCCCCTTCAAGATCCTTTGGGTTTCGTTTCGTTGGGCGCTTTTTCGTAAGAAAATCCCCGAGTTTTGTGTAACCCGAATTTTTCAGGCAAAGGGTTTAAAGCCCGTTGGAACCCGGGTTCCCGTTTTCACTGGGAAAAAAGAGTCCCAAAACAAGTTCCTTTTCTTGAGTCCCCCTTTCACAAAATAGGGAAAAACAAAACCCAAGATTTTAAGTTTATCGGGAAAAACTAACCAAAATAAAAAATGATCTGCCCACTTCTATTCCGTAAGTACTGAGACCAAAAAGAGGAAACGTCAAAGGGGTTTTTCCCCAGGATGCTGAATTTGGGGTCCCGAGTTTTTTTGACAAGGAAAGTACTAATTAAACCCAAACCCCTTTACTGATTTAATTTTTTCCCTTTCCTTTTTTTACCAAAGATGCAAAAAAAGAGCACTTCGATCATTAATTCTCCACGCAAACCCAAAAACCAATCCAAAAATAAGTTAAAATTTTTCCCCGCCAGGTTGCATGAATGTTTTTTAAAGCACTTTCCAAGCTTAAAACCCGAGTCGCCATCGCTTCCAGCACTTTTAAATTAAAAACTTCCCGAACAAAAATCCCAAAAAAACCAAAAAACCCGTCAACGAAGGGGTTTTAAACTTTTTCCTGTGGGGCTGCAGCAGATTTATGTTGGTCAACAGCAAGGGAAAAACCCCCCGACACCGCTTTAATGAACAAAATTTTCGCATGTAGGAACCTAATTAACAAAAGCCTGTGTACACACCGAAATTTCCCCCAATCGATCATCTCCTGAAATTTCAGGGCGCCCAATTAGTAATCAAAGAAACTTTAAATTTCCCCCGGAAACCCCCTGCCCCTTTATTTTTCATAATGCCTTTCTAATTTCAGTTAAACCAAAAAAACGGGAGCTTTTTCCATCTTAAGTCTTAGCAAAATCCTCCTGAAAACAGTAAACCCCTGCCTTTTACATAGTTCTTCCTTTGTTTTAAAAATAAAAAAAGCAAATTTAAGGGAAAGAACCTTTTAAAAACAGGCCCTTTTCTATCCCAGCCTCCCAAATAAAAATTTTTTATTTAAAACCCATTTTGATTGTTACCAAAGTATTAGTTTTTATATCCTTTTACTGTGTGCGGGTTAATTGTTCTTAAATTATTGGGGTTTTTCACTAAATTTTCATTCTGCCTTAATACCACTTTATTATTGCACCTCCCTCGAGCCTTATTTTACCCTCGGGGTCCCAAAGTTTGTTTTTTGGGCGGGGTTGATAAAAACTCCCGGGAGCGAAAAATTGCCACAAAAAAAATGTCACATTAGTTGCCTTGTGTCCCTTTACTTTCCCTTCCTTTGCTCTAAAAATTTGGGGAAAATCCGGGCCCAATCCCATTTATTTCTCCCCCCCTGAAAAAATCCCTTTCCCAAACCCTTTCAGCTTTGTTTCACCGGGGCCAGGACATCCAAAAAATTTTTTTCTTTATAACTCCACAATTTATTTTCCATTTTGTCATGTGTATACATCCATGCACAAAAACATCCCAATTAAAGGTTTTATTTTTATTTTTAGTAAGCTGTAAGCTTAAAATTTTAGTTGGGAATGTAGGTCAACTTTTGCTTGTAAGGTCAAAAATTTTTTTGAAAGCCAGGTTTTAAATTTTTCACACCCTCCCTTTGGGACGCAAGGGCTTGGTGCCCTTCCCCTTTTTGCCCCCTGGGGGTGGACGCCCAATCCCAAAACCTGGGGTTAAAGGGGGTTGCAGAAAAGAAAAAATAAACCAAGGAAGCAGCTTACGGGAAGGAAAAGGGGGAGAGGGGCCCGTGAGTGGGAGCTTGGACAAGGAAAAGGGGTGTAGTGGGCCACCCTTTGGGGGAGAGCTCGGGGTTGGTGGTCGGTGATTTGGAGAGCGAAAGAGTCCGTGTTAAATGATAACGTTCCACCCCCTCCCGGTAATAAAGGGCCCAGAAACAAATTTTTAAATATTGTTTAATTTCTCTAAAGATAATGGTGTATTCCTTTTATCAAGGAAAAAATTTTAGCCACTGTTCTTTTTTATATTTTCCAAACCCCTTGGGTTTAAACCCCTGGGGGAATTTCCCGGAGACAGCCCTGCTCATTTTTTGGGATTCAACAGGCAGGTGGGTGAATTTTTCCGCTAGTTGACTTACGACATGCCCTGGCTTTCGCAGGAACAAATTTTTATTCCACTTCCCTTTGGGTAAGGAAAAGGAAAAAAAGAAAAAAGAGTATTTAAGGGAAAAAAAAGGGAAAGCTCGATGAGTGTGTATACATAAATGTATACCAAAACATGTGTACTGTGACATAATTGTAAATAAAAATATACCAAGATTTCCTCTTTTCTTGTGTTTATTTAAAAAAAACAAACCCAAAAAAAAACAAAAAAAAAAAAAAAATCAGCCCCCCTTCCCTCAAGTTTGGACAAATTTTAAAATTTCTGTCTTGCAATATCTGGCCCGGACTGTTGTAGTAGTAGTACTCTCTGGGTTTGTTGCTTTCTTCCCGTTCCCAAAAAGGAATTCATGTGTAAAGCCCGGGAACAAACTAAAAGAACCCGAGGAAATTTTTTATTTTTAAATTTCCAAAGGGAAAATTGTTTTGTTTTTTTTGGACCCTATTTGAAATTTTTATGAAATTGGCCCCCAAAATTTCCCAAATTTTTGATCCTTTTTTTAGTAGTGAAATTAAATGAAATTTGGGTTTTTTTTTTTGGGTCAAATCAAGGGAAAAGGAAGATAGGAAAAAATTTGGTTTGACTGGAACAAAGTAGTTGGCTTCAAAAAGCGACCTTTTGAAAAATGGGCAAAATTTTCTGATGCATACAAACACAAAAAAAAAAGAAAATTTGGTAAATTTTAACAATTTTCCATCAAATTTCTTTTTTTGGGTTTATTACCCCTTTGAAAAAGATTCTCTACCAATATCACAAAAAAAAAAAATTGGGGGGGGGGGGAAAAAATCTTGGGGCATTTTGGAACCCCTTGAGACCGGGGGGGTTTTTGATTACTTAGGGGTTTAAAAAACCTCCCTTTCCTTTTTTTTTGGTTCCCCACTTCTTTTTTCCCTACAAAACCAAACCCTTTTCCTGGGTTATCCTGGCTGGGTTTAAACCCCCCTCCCTGGGGTTTTTCCTAAAGGGAGCTATCCCACCCTTTTCCCCCGGGTTATCCTGGCTGGCTTTTCCCACACTACCCCAGGTTATCCCCGGGGGGATCCCTGGGCCCCTGGTTTTTCCCTTTCTACCCCGGGTTTTCTGGGCTGGGTTCCCCTTTCCCACCCCGGGTTATCCCGGGTTATCCTGGTGGTTATCCCCACTACCCCCGGTTACCCCGGGGTTTTTATCCTTTGGTGGGTTATCCCACCCTACCCCGGGTTTCATGGCTGGCTTAAAACCCCCCCACCCCAGGTGGCTATTCCACCCTTTCCCCGGGTTTCCCAGGTGGCTATCCCAAACCCCATGGGTTATTCCCCGGCTGGTAACCTTCCTACCCCGGTGGCTATTCCCCCCTTTCCCTGGGTTATCCTGGGGCTATCCCCCCCTTCTTGGGGTTTTTCCCCAAAGGGGGTATTCCACCCTAAACCCCGGGGTTTCCTGGGTTATCCCACCCTTTCCCTGGGGTTTTCCCGGGCTGGTTAACCAAACTCTACCCTGGGTTTTTCCAAAGGGGGGGTATCCCACCCTACCCCCGGGTTTCCCGGGGGTGGCTATCCCCCCACTTTCCCTGGGTTTTCCTGGCTGGGGTTTTTCCCCCCTAACCCCGGGGGGTTTCCAAACCCACCCTGGGGTTTTTCCTTTGGGGGCTATCCCACCCCACCCCGGGTTAAACTGGCTTTGGCCCAAAACCCCTTCCCCCACCCCCGGTGGTATTCCCCCCTTTTTCCCTGGGTTATCCAGGGGCTATCCCCCCTTTCTCTGGGTTTCCTAAGGGGGGTTTTTTCCACCCTACCCCCGGGGTTTTCCTTGGTGGCTATCCCCCCCCTACCCTGGGTTATCCTGGCTGGGGTTTTAAAACCCCTCTACCCCGGGTTATTTTAGGTTGCCTTTCCCCCCCCTACCCTGGGTTTATCCTGGCTGGCTATCCCACATACCCCGGGGTTTTCCTGGTGGCATCCCCCATACCCCAGGTTATCCTGGGTTTCCCGGCTGGTTTCCCCTGCTCCCTGGGTTTTCCCGGCTGGCCCAACCCTCCCTACCCGGGGGATCCTGGGGTTAATTTCCCGGCTGGTTTTTCCCACAAATACCCCGGGTTATTTCCCGGGTTTTTTTTTCCTTTTGGGGGCCCATTTCCCACCCTACCCCGGGTTATCCTGGTGGCTAACCCTTCCTAACCCCGGGGGGCTTTTCCCCCCTCCCCGGGGTTTATCCTAGGTGGCTTTTCCCACCCTACCTTTGGGGTTTCCCAGGGGGGCTAATCCCCCCCCTACCCTGGGTTTCCCTAGGTGGCTAACCCTTCCTACCCCAGGTGGCATTCCACCCTACCCTGGGGGTTATCCCAGGGGGCTATCCCACCCTCCCCCTGGGTTTCCTGGCTGGTTAACCCTCTCTACCTGGGTTATCCTAGGTGGCTATCCCCCCTACCCTGGGGTTTTCCTGGCTGGCTTTCCCACGTTCCCCGGTTATCCTGGGTTATCCCCGGCTGGTTATCCCAAAGCTAAACCCGGGTTTTCCGGTGGGTTAAACCCCCCCACCCCGGGGGGTTTTTTGGGGTTTTCCTGGCGGGTTTTCACACATACCCCGGGTTTTAAAAACCTGGGTTATCCTTGGTGGCTATCCCACCCTTTCCCTGGGTTATCCTGGTGGCTAAACCCCCTTTCCCACCCGGTGGCTTTTTCCACCCCCCCCCTGGGTTTTCCCCGGTGGCTATCCCACCCTATCTGGGTTATCCTTGGGGGCTATCCCCCCTTACCCCCGGGTTTTTCCTTTTTTGGCTAAACCCCTTTCCCACCCCAGGTGGCTATTCCCCCCTTTCCCCCGGGTTATCCTTGGTGGGGTACCCACCCTCCCTGGGTTATCCTGGCTGGCTAACCCCCTTCCTTAAACCCCCCGGTGGCTATTCCACCCTACCCTGGGTTTTTCCCAGGGTGGCTATCCCCACCCTTTCTGGGTTAAACCCAGGTGGGCTAAATTCCCCACCCTACCCTGGGGTTATCCTAGGTGGGCTAACCCTTCCTAAAAACCCGGTGGCTATTCCACCCCTACCCGGGGTTTATCCTAGGGGCTTTTTCCCCCCTACCCCGGGTTATCCTGGCTGGCTAACCCTCCCTACCCCCCCCGGGTGGCTTTTTCCATCCCTACCCTGGGTTATCCTTTGGGTGGTTAAAACCCCCCCCTCCCCCGGGGGGGCTATCCAAAACCCCTTTCCCTGGGTTATAAAAGGGGTAAACCCCCCCTTCTCTTTGGGGTTATCCTGGTGGCAAACCCTCCCTAACCTGGGTGGCTATCCCCCCCTACCCCCGGGTTTTTATAGGTGGTTCCCAGCAACCCGGGGGTTTTCCTGACTGGCTAACCCACCCTTTTCCCCAGGTTTTCCGGGTTTATCCTGGGTTTTTCCCAGGTGGCTTTTCCCAAACCCCCCACCCGGGTTTTAATTTTTTTGGGTTTTTTAATCCCTTTCCCACCCCGGTGGCCCCATTCCCCCCCCTACCCCCGGTTTTTCCTAGGGGGGCTACCCCACCCTACCCCGGGTTATCCTAGGTGGCCTTTTCCCCCCCTACCCTGGGGGGTTTTCCCGGCTGGCCCAAAACCCCTTTTCCCCGGTGGCATTCCACCCTACCCCGGGTTTTTCCCACGTGGGCTATCCCCCCCACCTGGGTTATCCTGGCCCGGCTAACCCCCCCTACCCGGGTGGTTTTTCCCCCTACCCTGGGTTTTTTTCCCGGATGGTTAACCCCCCACCAAGGGGGGGGCTATTCAACCCCACCCTGGGTTTTCCTAGGAGGTTTCCCACCCTACCCCGGGTTATTTGGTGGCTTTCCCTTCCCCTACCCCGGGTGGCTATCCCACCCTTTCCCCGGGTTATCCCAGGGGGGGGGTTTTCCCCGCCCCTTCCTGGGTTTTTCCTGGTTGGGGTAAAACCCCCCCTACCCCGGGTTTTCCTGGGTTAAACCTGGGTTTTTCCTAGGTGGGGTATCCCACCCTAACCCCCGGGGTTTTTCCTGGCTGGTTTAAACCCCTTCCCCACCCCCCGGGGGCTAATTTTCCCCCCTACCCCGGGGTTTTCCTAGGTGGGGTATTCCACCCTACCCCTGGGTTTCCCGGTGGCTTTCCCAAACCCTACCCTGGGTTATTTTGGCTGGCTAACCCCCTTCCTCCCCCAAGGTTTGGGTAATTTTACCTTTCCCCCGGGGGGGCTTTTTTCCCAGGGGCCTTTTATTTTCCACCCCCCCTAAACCCCGGGGTTTTCCTGGCTGGCTAAAAACCCCCCTACCCCCGGGTTGGTTTCCACCCTACCCGGGGTTTAAACCCCGGATGGTTAACCCTTTCCCCACCCCCCGGGGGGGGTTGGGGGTTATATTTCCCAACCCCATAACCCAATGGTTTTCCTTGGTGGCTAAACCCACCCTACCCTGGGGGTTTTCTTTTGGGGCTAAACCTTTCCTTTTCCCCAGGGTTTGGGTATCCCACCCTACCCCCGGTTTTTTCCCAGGTGGTTTTTCCCGACCCTGGGTTTTTTTCTGGCTGGCTTTAAACCCCCCCTTCCCCGGGGTTAAAACCTGGGGTTTTCCTGGGTTATTCCTAAGGGGCATTCCCCCCTCCCTTTGGGTTTTCCTTTGGGTGGCTAAACCCCCTTTCCCACCCCCGGTGCCCATTCCACCCAACCCCCGGGTTTTTCCCAGGGGGGCATCCCACCCTTCCCTGGGTTTCCCCAGGTGGTTTTCCCACCCTACCCATGGGTTATCCTGGCTGGTTAACCCTTTCCCCCCCCGGGGTGGCTTTTTCCCAACCCCACCCTGGGTTTTCCTGGCTGGCTAACCCCTTTCCCTTTCCCCGGGTGGCTATGCCAAACCCCACCCGGGTTTATCCAGGGGGTTTTCCCACGCACCCCGGGTTATCCTTTGGTGCTAACCCTCCCTTCCCCGGGTTTTCCTGGGTTATCTGGGTTTTTCCAGGGGCTATCCCACCCTACCCTGGGTTATCCTAGGTGGTTTTCCCCCGCCCACCCCGGGTTTATCCTGGTGGGGTTCCCCTTTCCCCCACCCGGGTTATCCTGGGTTTTAACTTCTAGTTAAAAGTATCCAAAAAAAAATCTTGTTTCAATTTTGAAAAAAATTAGTTTAACCTCCAAACACTTTTCTCACATTTATGAAAGATAAACCCCAAAATCACCAACAACAAACATTTTTATAACCTCCCCTCCCGTAGATGGCAGAAAAATTTCTCAAAAAAAAAAGAGAAAAAAAAATTTCCGAATGATGACCAGTCCCCCTTTTTGTTGTTGTTGTTGTTTTACAAGGGCCAGTCACAGCTCAGGGCAATTGGGGCCAACTTCCAGATGTTTCTGCCCCGATTTTTTGACCAAAATGAACCCTGAAAAAAAAAAGAAACTGAGTTCTTTTTTAAATTTTTTAACAAGATTTAGAATCTTCGTTATATGGTGTGGAGCAGGTTGCCAAAACCCAACCAAAAAAAAGCCCCCATTTTCCCCACAACCCTTTCACCCAAGTTCACTAACCGGCTTCCCAAAATTTAAACCCAAATTTAAGGGAAATTTGATTAAATTTTTATAATCAAGGGGGGAAAGCGCTAAAAACCCCGAGGATTATTCAGCGCCTGGGGGGGGGTGTGGGAAGGGATTCAGGCTTAATTTGGGGAACGGGGCCAGATCCCCAAATTTCCCCAAAATTTAAGAGCCCCCCACCAACGTTTAAGGGGAAACCCTTCCTTGAGGGGGAAGGGAAATTTGAAGGACATGAAAGAGAAGCTTAGACGACGTTTTGGTCCGACTTGGCCATTTACAAAGTCCCCACCCAAACCCGAAATGGAGCAAGGGGCTATTATAGGAGGAAGAGGTGGGGGTGGTATTTGTAGTAGTACAAGAAAGGAATTAAAAATTTCCCACAAGATGAAATTAAGACATTTTCAAACCCGGGTTTTTTTAAATTCCCTGTATCTCTCCCCTCCTCGTTCCGGGAAATTTCGGTTTTGGAAAACCCCAAGCGTTCCCCAGTTAAATTTAGGTTGGGTTTTTTCTCCGTTATGCGCGCCCATGAAAGTTCTTGTTTCATTTTTTAGGTCGGCAATTTACCCGCCTTTCCAAGGTGCTGTTAGTGTGCCCGCAATTTTCCAGCCTAGAAAAAAACCAAAATGACCTGAAGAGTGTTATTTTGGGCTTGGCCCCCCCTAGTTTTTTAAAGGGTTTTTCATTATCCATCCTGTCATTTTTTCTTGCAGATGCCATTGATTTTTTTTTGTTATGGTTCCCGGGAAAGGGGAGATCCCCCGGGCATGATCAATCCCCCGGGTTTTTACGTTGGGGGTTTCGCTCTTTTTTGTGGCCAGATTTGTTTTGTTTCTTTGATGAAAATTTAATTTCCTCATGTTTACCCTAAACTGAGTAATTGAAAAATTTTTTCATCCCTTTTACTTTTATATTGTTTCGCGCCCCAAAAAAAAGATTTGGTTGATGGGCCGCCTGGGCTTGCAGTGTCTGCAAGGAAAAACACTGCCCTGCAGATTCGGGTGTCATTGCAAAGGAAAAACATGGGCTGTGGGTGGAAAATTCCCCTTTTCTTTGTGGAAAAATGAGATGAGGAACAAAGATGGGAGAAGTACTTTTTGCCTTTGTGGAACCCGAGCTTTTTACCGTAGGGTGCCTCGGACTTTTTCTCTGTTGCGACCCCCCTCTCTGTGTTTTGTTAGTGAGGAAATTAAAAGATTTCCCTCGACCCCACTTTTTTTGTTATTCCTTTGGGACGCATTTTTTGCGCTATTATGCCATGGTCACCTTTTCGAAGGCTTTTGCAAAGTCTGTATTTTTTACTCTGCATTCTTTTTTTCCCTTTTTGTGCATTTTGGACCTTGTCGTAGTGATCCAAAAAGTTGGCAGAAGGGGCGACCTGTTCTTAAAAACCCGTTGCCCCGGGTTGTGTAACTGATGGGTTTTGATGGGTTTGGGGGATCTTGCTTTTAGGACCCTTTCAAAAAATTTTTATGGGTATGGGTTTTTGTGCTATTGGTCCCGTTTGTTCTTTGCGTTGGGTTTACTGCCCCCCCCTTTTTAGAAGAGACTTGAATTTTTAAAAAGGTTTGTGTTTCTTTTATTTTTCAGGGAATGAATTCCAAAATTTTTGGGCCTTTTTTGTGCATTGAAAAATTTTTGGAAAAGCGTGAGATTTGGAAAACGGGAAAAATCCCAAAAAGTGTCTGTTTCCTTTTGTTTGGTCATGTGTTTTTGTTGGGGGTTGGCAAGTGTTTGAGGGGGGGTTTTAGTATCAAAAGTTTAAATGTTTTAGGGATGTAAAAAGAGCAAAAAATAAGTTTGGATGTTTTGTTTTTGGGAGTTTGGTTTTAGTGTTTTGAATATTGGTGGAGAGTGCTGCCCGTAGTTTAGAATTTGTTATCATTCTAACTGCTGCCTTTTGTTGGGTTTAAATTTGTGGTCTGAGTGGTTTAAATTTTTGTGAAACCCCAAAGCACAAAAATTCCCTAGGTGAGATAGGGGTAAATAAGGGGTTTTGGGGTTTAAAAAAAGGGGGGGGAGGGGGGGCTGACTGTGGGCTTTGTACCGTATTTCGATGTTTGCCTACAGTCTTTGGGAAAATTTTTTTAGGGGAAATTTGTTGTATATGGGGTATGAAAATTTTAGTCTATTTTTCGAGGTGGATTCCTAAGAAACTTTTTCCCCCTGTTAGCCCTTTTTGATAGGGTTTTATCGTTTATGTTTGTTAAGAGGTTTTTTCTGTAGCTCTGTTACCAAAATGAAAGAAGTAGGTTTTGTCAATGTTTAGTTGGGAAATTTGTTTTTCCTAAACCAGGTAGTTTTTCTGTAATTCGGGTGTTTACAGTATTGGGGTAGGTGACTGGGTCGGGGGTTGAGAGAAGAGTTTTTGTGGTGTCATTTCCCTTTGAGGAATACCTTCAAGCCCCTGAAATTTTAGGTAAGGACTGTTTAATTCCAAAGGGGAAAGCTGCCCCAGTATTGTGGGAGGGCCTCAGGGGGTGCTTTTATCGTGGCCTTTCCAAAACAACCCAAAAAAAGGCAGCGTTTTTGGAGAATAAAACCCCGATTAGCCCCCCTTGGGCCCTTTTACCAGGCAAGAGTCTAGATTCGCCCAGAAAATTCTGAAGTTTTACAAATACCATCAGCCTTCTCGGAAAATGGGTTTTGTGCCCGCATTTCCTGACCCAAAAAAATTTTTGCAAAGAAATTACTGTGGAACCTGCCTCCGTGACAGCAGCAGCAGGTTTCGGTTGTTGGGTTTTTTTTGTGGTTTTTAAAGACATCCCCCGTCCAAAAAATGTCCCTTTCCTTTGTGAAGCAATGTGCCTAAATGCCCCAAGAAAAGGGCCTTTGCTTAAAATTGGGGATGTTGGGGTTTTGCATCAACAAAAAGCTAGTGCCCCCCCAAAATTCCAGTGATCATGTGGGGTCGAAACCCGTGACTTCTGCGGCTACTCCAAATTTTACTGTCAAAGGAGTTGTTAAGTATTCTTAAAAGGAAAAAAAAAGTGGTTTGGGCTTATTGATAGTGGCAGCTCAGAGAGTTTCATCAACCCCTTTACTTAGTTAAAAACCACCCTTGACGAAAATCCTCATCAGGGGACCGTTTCCATGCCATCAACTTTTCCCCTCTATTCAGGCCTTAGGGTTTTTTTAAGGTAATCGGCAGAGTGGTGAATGTCTCGCATAGTTGACTTACGACATGCATGGCTTACGCAGGAACAATTCTTATTCCACTTCCCCATGGATAAGAAAGGAAAATAAGAACAAGAGCTATTAAGAAAAACCAAAGAACGCTCAGATGAGTGTGTATACATAAATGTATACATACATGTGTACTGTGACATAATTGTAAGTAAAAGTACTACCAAGATATACCTCTTATCTTGTGTTTATAAAACAAACAAACAAACAAACAAAAAAAAAGACATCAGCACTCCTACCATCAAGTAGGACAAATAAAGGTTTCTGTCTTGCACTCATCTGGCAGGACAGTAGTAGTAGTAGTAGTACTCTCCTGGGTAGTTGCTGTCTACCAGTTCAAAATGGAATTCATGTGTAAAGCCTGGGAACATAACTAATGAACAGAGGAAATGTTATTTTAGTGCCAGGAAAGTCTGTACTGTTTATTCTGGACCCTATTTTGAAATTTGTATGAAATTGGCCAAATTACCAATTTCTGATCACTTTTTTGAGTAGCTGAAATAACTGATTGGGTAGTTTCTTGGGCTCAATCAATGAAATGGAAGATAGCTAAGAATTTGGTCGACTGGAACAATGTAGTTGGCTTCAAATAGGACTCGAAGTGGGCAAAATTGCTGATGCATACAAACACAAACAAACAGCAAAATTTGTGTAATTTCAACAATTTTCCATCAAATTTCATGCTTTTGGGTTTATTACCTTCAGAAAAAGATTCTCTACCATATCACAAGAAAAAAAAATTGGGGGGGGGGAGAAGAATCTTGGACATTATGGACACTTGAGACTGGGGGTCTGATTACTTAGGGGTTAAAGAACCTACTTACCTTTATTTTTGGATCCTCACTTCTTGTCCATACAATCCAACCCTACCCTGGGTTATCCTGGCTGGTTAACCCTCTCTACCCTGGGTTATCCTAGGTAGCTATCCCACCCTACCCTGGGTTATCCTGGCTGGCTATCCCACACTACCCCAGGTTATCCTGGGTTATCCTGGCTGGTTATCCCATGCTACCCTGGGTTATCCTGGCTGGCTAACCCTTCCTACCCTGGGTTATCCTGGGTTATCCTGGCTGGTTATCCCACACTACCCCAGGTTATCCTGGGTTATCCTAGGTGGCTATCCCACCCTACCCTGGGTTATCCTGGCTGGCTAACCCTTCCTACCCCAGGTGGCTATTCCACCCTACCCTGGGTTATCCTAGGTGGCTATCCCACCCTACCCTGGGTTATCCTGGCTGGCTAACCCTTCCTACCCCAGGTGGCTATTCCACCCTACCCTGGGTTATCCTAGGTGGCTATCCCACCCTACTCTGGGTTATCCTAGGTGGGTATTCCACCCTACCCTGGGTTATCCTAGGTGGCTATCCCACCCTACCCTGGGTTATCCTGGCTGGTTAACCCTCTCTACCCTGGGTTATCCTAGGTAGCTATCCCACCCTACCCTGGGTTATCCTGGCTGGCTATCCCACACTACCCTGGGTTATCCTGGCTGGCTATCCCACACTACCCTGGGTGGCTATTCCACCCTACCCTGGGTTATCCTAGGTGGCTATCCCACCCTACCCTGGGTTATCCTGGCTGGCTAACCCTTCCTACCCCAGGTGGCTATTCCACCCTACCCTGGGTTATCCTAGGTGGCTATCCCACCCTACTCTGGGTTATCCTAGGTGGGTATTCCACCCTACCCTGGGTTATCCTAGGTGGCTATCCCACCCTACCCTGGGTTATCCTGGCTGGTTAACCCTCTCTACCCTGGGTTATCCTAGGTAGCTATCCCACCCTACCCTGGGTTATCCTGGCTGGCTATCCAACACTACCCTGGGTTATCCTGGCTGGCTATCCCACACTACCCCAGGTTATCCTGGGTTATCCTGGCTGGTTATCCCATGCTACCCTGGGTTATCCTGGCTGGCTAACCCTCCCTACCCTGGGTTATCCTGGGTTATCCTGGCTGGTTATCCCACACTACCCCGGGTTATCCTGGGTTATCCTAGGTGGCTATCCCACCCTACCCTGGGTTATCCTGGCTGGCTAACCCTTCCTACCCCAGGTGGCTATTCCACCCTACCCTGGGTTATCCTAGGTGGCTATCCCACCCTACTCTGGGTTATCCTAGGTGGCTATCCCACCCTACCCTGGGTTATCCTAGGTGGCTAACCCTTCCTACCCCAGGTGGCTATTCCACCCTACCCTGGGTTATCCTAGGTGGCTATCCCACCCTACCCTGGGTTATCCTGGCTGGTTAACCCTCTCTACCCTGGGTTATCCTAGGTGGCTATCCCACCATACCCTGGGTTATCCTGGCTGGCTATCCCACGCTACCCCAGGTTATCCTGGGTTATCCTGGCTGGTTATCCCATGCTACCCTGGGTTATCCTGGCTGGCTAACCCTCCCTACCCCGGGTTATCCTGGGTTATCCTGGCTGGTTATCACACACTACCCCGGGTTATCCTGGGTTATCCTAGGTGGCTATCCCACCCTACCCTGGGTTATCCTGGCTGGCTAACCCTTCCTACCCCAGGTGGCTATTCCACCCTACCCTGGGTTATCCTAGGTGGCTATCCCACCCTACTCTGGGTTATCCTAGGTGGCTATCCCACCCTACCCTGGGTTATCCTAGGTGGCTAACCCTTCCTACCCCAGGTGGCTATTCCACCCTACCCTGGGTTATCCTAGGTGGCTATCCCACCCTACCCTGGGTTATCCTGGCTGGCTAACCCTTCCTACCCCAGGTGGCTATTCCACCCTACCCTGGGTTATCCTAGGTGGCTATCCCACCCTACTCTGGGTTATCCTAGGTGGCTATCCCACCCTACCCTGGGTTATCCTAGGTGGCTAACCCTTCCTACCCCAGGTGGCTATTCCACCCTACCCTGGGTTATCCTAGGTGGCTATCCCACCCTACCCTGGGTTATCCTGGCTGGCTAACCCTCCCTACCCCGGGTGGCTATTCCACCCTACCCTGGGTTATCCTGGCTGGTTAACCCTCCCTACCCGGGGTGGCTATCCAACCCTACCCTGGGTTATCATAGGTGGCTATCCCACCCTACTCTGGGTTATCCTGGCTGGCTAACCCTCCCTAACCTGGGTGGCTATCCCACCCTACCCCGGGTTATCCTAGGTGGTATCCCACGCAACCCTGGGTTATCCTGACTGGCTAACCCACCCTACCCCAGGTTATCCTGGGTTATCCTGGGTTATCCTAGGTGGCTATCCCACCCTACCCTGGGTTATCCTGGCTAGCTAATCCTTCCTACCCCAGGTGGCTATTCCACCCTACCCCAGGTTATCCTAGGTGGCTACCCCACCCTACCCTGGGTTATCCTAGGTGGCTATCCCACCCTACCCTGGGTTATCCTGGCTGGCTAACCCTTCCTACCCCAGGTGGCTATTCCACCCTACCCCGGGTTATCCTACGTGGCTATCCCACCCCACCCTGGGTTATCCTGGCTGGCTAACCCTCCCTACCCCGGGTGGCTATTCCACCCTACCCTGGGTTATCCTGGCTGGTTAACCCTCCCTACCAGGGGTGGCTATTCAACCCTACCCTGGGTTATCCTAGGAGGCTATCCCACCCTACCCTGGGTTATCTTGGCTGGCTATCCCTCCCTACCCCGGGTGGCTATCCCACCCTACCCCGGGTTATCCTAGGTGGTATCCCACGCTACCCTGGGTTATCCTGGCTGGCTAACCCTCCCTACCCCGGGTTATCCTGGGTTATCCTGGGTTATCCTAGGTGGCTATCCCACCCTACCCTGGGTTATCCTGGCTGGCTAACCCTTCCTACCCCAGGTGGCTATTCCACCCTACCCCGGGTTATCCTAGGTGGCTATTCCACCCTACCCTGGGTTATCCTAGGTGGCTATCCCACCCTACCCTGGGTTATCCTGGCTGGCTAACCCTTCCTACCCCAGGTGGCTATTTCACCCTACCCCGGGTTATCCTAGGTGGCTATCCCACCCTACCCTGGGTTATCCTGGCTGGCTAACCCTCCCTACCCTGGGTGGCTATTCCACCCTACCCTGGGTTTATCCTGGCTGGTTAACCCTCCCTACCAGGGGTGGCTATCCAACCCTACCCTGGGTTATCCTAGGTGGCTATCCCACCCTACCCTGGGTTATCTTGGCTGGCTAACCCTCCCTACCCCAGGTGGCTATCCCACCCTACCCCGGGTTATCCTAGGTGGTATCCCACGCTACCCTGGGTTATCCTGGCTGGCTAACCCTCCCTACCCCGGGTTATCCTGGGTTATCCTGGGTTATCCTAGGTGGCTATCCCACCCTACCCTGGGTTATCCTGGCTGGCTAACCCTTCCTACCCCAGGTGGCTATTCCACCCTACCCCGGGTTATCCTAGGTGGCTATCCCACCCTACCCTGGGTTATCCTAGGTGGCTATCCCACCCTACCCTGGGTTATCCTGGCTGGTTAACCCTCCCTACCCGGGGTGGCTATCCAACCCTACCCTGGGTTATCCTGGCTGGCTAACCCTCCCTACCCCGGGTGGCTATGCCACCCTACCCCGGGTTATCCTAGGTGGTATCCCACGCTACCCTGGGTTATCCTGGCTGGCTAACCCTCCCTACCCTGGGTTATCCTGGGTTATCCTGGGTTATCCTAGGTGGCTATCCCACCCTACCCTGGGTTATCCTAGGTGGTATCCCACGCTACCCTGGGTTATCCTGGCTGGCTAACCCTCCCTACCCCGGGTTATCCTGGGTTTTAACTCTCTAAGTTAAAAGTATCCAAACAAAATCTTGTTCTCAATGTGAAACAAAATTAGTGAACCTCCAAGCACTTTTCTCACATTTATGACGATAAACAAAATCACCAACAAACAAACATATTATAACCATCAATCAGTAGATAGGCAGATAAAATTTCTCAAAAAAAGAAGAGAAAAAAAATCCCAGAATGACTGACCAGCTGGTGTTGTTGTTGTTGTTGTTTACAAGGGCCAGTCACAGCTCAGTCAATATGGCGGCCAACTTCCAGATGTACTGCCAAGATTTCTTGACCAAAACTGAACCCTGAAAGAAATAAGAAACATGAGTTCTTTTGTAAATATTAACAAGATTTAGAATCTCTCAGTTATATGGTGTGGAGCAGCTTGCCAAGCACCAGCAGAGCGGGATGCCCACACCTTCACCCAAGTTCACTAACCGGCTTCCAAATTAAACCATTGAAGAATTAGATTATTATTATAATCAAGGGGACGCGCTAAACCCAGAGGATTATACAGCGCCTGGGGGGGGATGTGGAAGGCATTCAGGCTTAATTCGGGGAACTGGAGCACAGATCCAATTCCCTAAATCAAGAGCCCCTCACCAACGTCAAGGAACCTTCCTTGAGGGGGAAGAATTAGAAAGGACATGAAAGAGAAGCTTACGACGACGTTTCGGTCCGACTTGGACCATTTACAAAGTCACACTAACCAGAAGTGGAGCAGGACGGCTATATATAGGCAGGAAGAGGTGGTGGTGGTAGTAGTAGTAGTACAAGAATGGTATATAATACCGACAAGATGAAATTAAGACATGCTCAACACCCGGGTGTATATAATCATGTATCTCTCCCTCCTGCGTTCCAGGGAATACAGGTTTAGGAACCTCAAGCGCTCCCAGTAATTGAGGTGTTTTATCTCCGTTATGCGCGCCATGAAAGTTCTCTGTACATTTTCTAGGTCGGCAATTTCACCTGCCTTCCAAGGTGCTGTTAGTGTGCAGCAATATTCCAGCCTAGATAAAACAAGTGACCTGAAGAGTGTCATCATGGGCTTGGCCTCCCTAGTTTTGAAGGTTCTCATTATCCATCCTGTCATTTTTCTAGCAGATGCGATTGATATAATGTTATGGTCCTTGAAGGTGAGATCCTCCGACATGATCACTCCCAGGTCTTTGACGTTGGTGTTTCGCTCTATTTTGTGGCCAGAATTTGTTTTGTACTCTGATGAAGATTTAATTTCCTCATGTTTACCATATCTGAGTAATTGAAATTTCTCATCGTTGTACTTCATATTGTTTTCTGCAGCCCACTGAAAGATTTGGTTGATG
>NC_069480.1:2114475-2144742 GCF_026875155.1 Cherax quadricarinatus
AATTTACTTGTTCCAGTCAACCAAATTTTTATTACTTGCTAAGGGTTTTCCCATGTTATTATGCCCCCAGAAATCCCCAATCTACATTCAACTCTCCCAATAAATTGATCAGAAATTGGTAAATTAGCCAATTTCACACAAATTTCAATGTAAGTTCCAGAATAAACATTGCAGGCATTCGGTTGCTGCTTATCCGAATGTGCCGAGCTCGTGTAGTACAACAGCACAGACCCAGAGCTCAAACATATAGTACTATGGCATAGACATGAAAAGGGATAATGAAAGAAATCATGAACCAAGGAACTGGAGCTTGATCCTTGTTTTCCTTGGTTCAAATGTGAATGTTGCCTTCCATTCCCATAAGGCATTGGGAGTTTAGCTCCCATCCTGATAATGTAGTACCCATTGGGTTTCCTCTCTTTTTCCCTCTTCCTTTCTGTATCCTTCTTTACCCATCCTAATACAGGTGGAGTTGTGGACAGGGACAAACATGTAAGTCTGTGAGAGGCAGCATATCAGGGAGTGGAATAAGCCTGCAAACATGTCCCCTACTGGTTCCCCAGTGGGTTACCCTTGGGGGTTTCCTCAAAGGGGGGTAGACCTCTCACCTACCTTGAGGGTCTAGTAAGTGGCTGGTGGGGGGGAAGAGTCTTCACCCGACAGGCCTGACTGACACACTCTTCATAATGCTCGGGGATGACCCACTTTATGTTAGCAGACAAGCAGCAGCAGCACAGCGATCCTCACAGCATGTAAGACTGGTGGATCTTATTGGGCAACCAGAAGATCACTAACAGCCTGTAATCATCCTGCCATCTTAACCATCCTAAGTCATTCTGTATACCTTACCTCTGATCAACCTGTAATCCTACCTGCTTACACATCCTAAGTCATTCCATATATTTTCCCTCTGATCTCTTCCTCATATTCTCTTGCCCTCATCTCTTCCTCTCTCCTTATCAACTCTCACCCTCATTTTTTCCCTGTGAGCAGTAAAATTTGAAGTTTTTTGAGAGAAATGCTGTGAATAGACTTTTGTGATTAAATTCTAATTTTCATTACAGGATTGTATGGACAAGAAGTGAGGATCCAAAGAGGTGACTGCATAGTAAAATAAAAACTTCAGTGCATAGTCAAAAACAAAGGTAAGTAGGTTCTTTAACCCCTGGGTAATCAGACCCCCAGTCTGAAGTGTCCATAATGTCCAAGATTCTTCTCCCCCCCCCCCCAATTTTTTTTTCTTGTGAAATGGTAGAGAATCTTTTTCTGAAGGTAATAAACCCAAAAGCATGAAATTTGATGGAAAATTGTTGAAATTACACAAATTTTGCTGTTTGTTTGTGTTTTTATGCATCAGCAATTTTGCCCACTTCGAGTCCTATTTGAAGCCAACTACATTGTTCCAGCGACCAAATTCTTAGCTATCTTCCATTTCATTGATTGAGCCCAAGAAAACTACCCAATCAATTATTTCAGCTACCCAAAAAAGTGATCAGAAATTGGTTTAATTTGGCCAATTTCATACAAATTTCAAAATAGGGTCCAGAATAAAGAGTACAGACTTTCCTGGCACTAAAATAACATTTCCTCTGTTCATTAGTTATGTTCCCAGACTTTACACATGAATTCCATTTCGAACTAGTAGACAGCAACTACCCAGGAGAGTACTACTACTACTACTACTACTACTACTGCTGCGTACTACTGTCCTCCCAATGGTGCAAGACAGAAACCTTTATTTGTCCTACTTGATGGTAGGAGTGCTGATGTCTTTTTTTTGTTTGTTTTATAAACACAAGATAAGAGGTATATCTTGGTAGTACTTTTACTTACAATTATGTCACAGTACACATGTATGATACATTTTATGTATACACACTCATCTGAGTGTTCTTTGGTTTTTCTTAATAGCTCTTGTTCTTATTTTCCTTTCTTATCCATGGGGAAGTGGAATAAGAATTGTTCCTGCGTTAAGCCATGCATGTCGTAAAAGTCAACTATGCGAGACATTCACCCACTCTGCCTGTGTATCCCAACAATTTGAGCATGGCTGTCTCCTGTATTACCCAGTGCTTAACAAGAGGTACATATAAAAATAAGAAAAAATTGCTATAGTTTACTGAAAAAATAAAGAGAGGGAATAAAACCTTTATCTTAGAGAATTACATAGTATAATAATTGACTCGGGGGACTTATTACCAGGAGGGGGTGAGAACGTTATCATAACACGGACTCGTACTCTCTTTCAATTCCCCAAAACCCCAGCCAACCCAAGCTCCACCCCAAGCGGCCACTACACACTGGGCTGTCCAGAGCTCCCACTCAAGGCCCTCTCTCTCTCCTCCCTAGCTGTTTCCTTGGCTTATATTGTCTTTTCTGCAACCCCCTTTAACCCCAGGTTTTTGGGAGTCACTCTCCAGGGCACAAAGGAACGGGGACCAGAGCTTGCTGTGCAAGGCAAGGGGTGTGACAATTTACACTGGTCATTCAAGTAAATTTTTGACCTTCCCAAGCACATTTGGCCCCTACTTTAAACAACAAAAAATCCCAACTTACAGCATAAAAAATAAAAATTTAAAAATTTTAAAGGGCGGGGATGTTTGTACAGGAAATTGAAAGACACATACAAAAAGGGAGATGATTTTGGGTTGTTAAAAATTTTGGAAAAGAATTTGGTTTGTCCTGGTTTGGGTAAAAACAAAGTTTTGAAAGGGGTTTGGTAGGAAGTTTCAGGGGGAAAAAATAAATGGGATTAGGTCGGGGGTTTTTCCAATAGTTAGACAAGGGAAAGGGTTGTAAAGTAAAAGGACACAAAGGGGAAAAATTGGCATTTTTTATTGTGGCAACGTTTGGGCCTCTCCAGGACTTTTTTCAAGCCTCACAAACATTAAAAGGACCCCGGGGGTATAAAATAGGCTAAAGGGGGAGGTAAAATACTAGGGGGTGGTGGTAGAGAAGCAGTAAGGCAAGTTATATAGAAAATACAATATGTTAGAAAAATTAACTCTGAAAACAGGGAGAAAAAGGTTTAAAAAAAGTATTCCTTGGGTAACATAAAAATGGGTTAAAAAAAAATTTTTCCCTATTGGGGGCCCGGGGGAATAGAGAAGGCCTGTTTCGTGTTCTTTTCTCTGTAATGTGCTTGTGTAGAAAAAAACCCGGGGGGGGACTATGTGATGGCGGGGGTTTTCTTTTTTTTTCGGGAGGATTTTTGCAAAGACTTCAGAGAGGTTGTAAAGCTCCCTTTGGGTTTTGTTGAACTTTTTTTTAAAATGGATTTTAAAAGATTAAAGGCACTTGGGGTCTTTTTGGAAAAATAGTTTCTTTGTTACAAAATTGGGGGCCCCCTAAATTTTTCGGAGATGTTTGTTTGGGGGGAATTTGGGTGTTGTAAAAAGGGCCCGTTTTTCAAGTTATCTTTCCCTAATGCGTAAATTTTGTTCATTAAAGGGCGGGTTGTCGATTTTTTCTTGCTTTTTTCACCTACAAAAATTTGCTGCAGCCCCCAGGGTTAGTGTAAAACCCCTTTTTTGGGACTGGTTTGTGGGGGGCTTGGTTTTTTTGTTCGGGTTTAGATTCTTTATTGAAGTGCTAGAAGGTTTGGTTGATTCGGGTGTTACTTTGAAAATACTTTGGGAACATTCGTGCAATCGGTTTTGGGGAAAGAAATTATAACTTTTTTTAGGGGGGGTTGGGTGTTGGGGAAAAATTTAAATTGATCTGAAGTGCTTTTTTCCTTGAAAGTTTTTGGGTGAAAAAAAAAGGGAAAAAATGTAAATAATTGGGGTTTGGGTTGAAGAAACGTACATTCCTCGTCAAAAAAAATTCGGCATGCCCCTGGGGAAAAAAAATCCAGTGACGATCCTCTTTTTGGTCTTTTTGTAAACTTTTAAATTTGGAAAGAAGTGTGCGAGGGGTCATTTTTATTTGTAAGGTTTTTTAATAAACTTGAAATCTTAGGTTGTTGTCTACTTTGTGAATTTAGGACGTCTAGGGAAAAGGGAAAATTGCCATTGGGGCCCTTCCCTTTTTAGTGTAAAAATGGATCGCCCCGGGTTTAAATGGTTTTAGCCTTGCCTGAAGAAAACCCGTACATCAAAACGTCTGGAGTTTTATTTAGGACGTCGTCCATAAAGTAAAACCCAAATGACGCTTGAAGGGACGATTTTTGGGAAGTGGTTTTTGGGCTCTAGGGGTTTCCACGTACGAGTTGGTAAGTTTGGGAATGATGGGGACCGCATTTTCCCCTTTCCCTAGGTTTTTGTTGTAAAGCTTGTTATTTGAAAGAAAAACAGTTGAAATTAAAACAGTTTCAATTTTTTTTTTTTTTTAACAAATTTTGGCCCCTTTTCCCCCCGAGGCCCGGGGACCCCAAAAAAGGGGAAAAAAAAATCCCCAAAAGAAAAACTTTTTTTCATATTCAAAAACTTTTTTCTCACTCACACATAATCACTGTTTTTGGAGGTGCTCGAACAAAAAGTTTAAAAAGCATTTACGTATAAAGATACACAAATATCCCCCCAATGCCAATAACCCCAAAAAACCCCCTTTTGAGTGCAAAGGCCAAATTTTAAAATTCCCCTTTCCCGGGGGTCAAGTCCCCGGGTTTTATAAAAAACCGGTTTCCCCGAACCCCTTTACTAAATTTACCCGCTCACACTCCAAAAAAGATCGTCGGTCCCCAAAAACCATTTTGTCTCCCTTCATCCATCAACACCTCACGCAAAGCTTGCTTTGGGAAATCCAAGCCCCCCGCCCACAAAAAAACCCCCTTTAAACCCCCCTCCCTCCAACCTTTTCAAAGGGCGGGCCCCCACCCCCCCCTTCCTTCCCCTACAGATTTTTACGCTGGCCATGCCCTTCTACTTTGGGTCCAAATTTTCTAAATGGGCCCAAAACCCCCTCAAAAACCCCCCCTTCTGCCCTCTGCTAATTTCTTTTATTTAAATCCACACCTTCTCCTAATTTCCACATCTGAAATTTTCTGCATAAAAAATTTTTCACCACACATTGCCCCCTTTGACAGGACATTTTCCACTGCCCCCAACCACCTCCCGTGCGCATTTAAACCCCAACTTCACCCCCATATAAGAGTGTTGGTATACTATATTTTTCAAAAATTCCTTCTTTGCCTCCATAATAACGTTTTTTTTGTCTCCCATTACCTAAATGCACCACTTGCCTTTTTTTCCCTCATCAATTCTTGTTTAAACCCTCCCCTTATAAATCCATCCGCTGCACGTCAACTCCCAAGTATCTGAAAAATTCCTTTTCCATACTCCATATTTTTTTTCTTTGCAAAGGGTTTAAAAAGTGTGTTTTCATATAGTATGTGGAGCAAGAAACCCCTTTTCATGCCTGGTATTTCGGGCAGACTTTCCCAAATACAGTGGCCCCCGTTAACGAACTTTTTTCATTCCAGTAGTTTTTCAGGTCAGTCTGACCAAATTTTTTTCCCCTAAGGAAATTTTGAAGTAGATTAGTCCTTTCAGACCCCAAAAAACACCGACAAACGCACTTCAAAAATTACACTTACAAAAGGGGCCCTTTTGGGGTGATCTTTTTAAGCGGGGGTCCACTGACTTATACATATTTTTTTCTGACGGTGGGAGTGGTAGAATACAAACAAAACAAAAAACAGTCAATCTTCACCTTGTTAATATGAGGTAGTACAATTTATAAAATTTTTTACTTTTTTAATACAAATTAGCTTCTTTTACAGTGCAGAATACAATTTTATATTTTTACTTTTTTTTTTAAAATTAGGTTGTACAATTTATGATCCCAGTTTAGATCAATCAATCATCATTTTTAAGTTTGTAATTAAATTTTATAGGTGTAGGTTGGTGAAAGCAACCCCCAGGAGGTCAGTGGTCCCTCGCTTTCTATTTTCCGGCATTCGTAAATTTCCCCAAATCATAGGGGTATTTTTGTATAACATGACTTGCTTTTCATGGGTTTGACTCGCGAATAGTAGTTCGTCCGGGACGCGTATGCACGGTGGGAGGGGGAGACCCCCCCTCCCCCGCCAGTTGGCATTGTTTCCCAGTGAGTAAAGGTCCCCTCAAGTGCTCCTACAAAATTTTTTCATGTTTTTCCACTCTTTTTAGTGTTTGCAAGTACAAAATAAGCTACCAGGCTCCAAAAAAGCTCCTAGTGCCAACCCTGTGTAAAAAAGGTGAGAAATATGTACGTGACAAAAGTCTTGGGCCTTTTTTGGGGAAGTGTTCAAGAGATGCCAGAAACAGAGTTCTCCACAGTTACTTTGCGAGAAGGACAGGTGATCTAAAGGTGGTCCTAGGGGCATTAAAAACAGAAAGAGAACAACCCGAGAAGCAATTGGTCCCTGAGGTGTTGAGGGAAAGGGGGATTCCCCTTCCAAACTAAAACAATCCCTCTCTCTCCTCCTCCAGTCCCCATAACTAAGAAGATCCCAAATAAAGGTAAGTGTTTTGCTTTTTAATTTTCTTTCATCATTTCCCTTTGTATTTTTTATGTACTACATTTATTTCATGAAAATTTTTTTTTTTGTTTTAATACTCGGGTGTCGGAAGGATTAATTGTTTTAATTATTTCTTAGGGGGAAAATTGTTTCGCAATCGTAAATTTCGTTTATATACTCCTCCAGGAATGGATTAATTACGAAAAAGAGGGACCACTGTCTCTGCCCGCAACGAGGTAAAACAAACCCGTATTTTTTTTACATGTGGTGGGTTTGCGGGTTTTTTGTCTGCCCAAAATATGAAAGTTTCCCAGGTACACTTGCTATTTACTTAAATTAGGTGCATTACACAAACATAATGCCCCCCCGGGTTTTTTCTATTTTCTTTTAGTTTTTGTTCTTGTTATTTCCTCTTTCTCCATGGGGAAGGGGAACAGAATTCTTCCTCCTAAGCCTGGTGTTGTAAGAAGTGACTAAAATGCCAGGAGAAAGGGTAGTAACCCCTTCTCCTTGTATATTTCTAAATGAAAAAGGAGAAACTTTTTTTTTTTCCTTTTGGGGGCCACCCGGTTCGGGGGGATACGGCCAGTGTTTGAAAGAAAGGTCCATTTTCTCTATTATTAATTTCGTAGTACAATTAGTGAACAAACATACATTATAAATTTTTAAAATGGTTTTAAAAGTTTAAGTTAATAAAGACTTTAGGGGAGTTGCTTTAAATTTGATTATGATGATGATTATTGTTTTATTATTATTATTTATTTTATTCAGTGGACCCCCGGTTAACAATTTTTTTCACTCCAAAATATGTTCAGGGGCCAGTATGACCGAATTTTTCCTTTGGAATTTTGTGAAGTAGATTAGTCCTTTCAACCCCCAAACATACACACAACGCCTTAAAAATACACTTACATAATTGGTCGCATTCGGAGGTGTTGTTATGCGGGGGTTTCCCTGTATTATTTTTATTTTATTTTTATTTTTATTATTTTTATTATTTTTGGTATAATCCCAAAAATGATTTTGGGCCTGGGGGCCTCTTGCTGCTTCGGTTAGAGTTTTCAGATCTTAGGGCCCTTTGTGCATTGCTTTTTGCAAAGTGTGGTGGAACGAGGGGTATAAAAAGTGTTTTTTGCCTTGTGTTTTGCCTGTGTGTTGTTTTGAAGCTGCAGGGGGAAGTTTGAGTGGGGGTTGATATTTGGGGTTTAATGTTTTGTATATGTAGTAGGCACAATAATAAGTTGTATATTAAGTAAATAGATGTTTTTAAAAGAGGTGTGTGTGTTGTCTGGACTGGGTTTGTGATGATCCCCACTGCTGCTTTTGTTTGGGGTTTTTGGGTTTGAGACATTGGGCCCTGGTAGATCCGCAAGACAAATACCTTGGGGGAGGTTTGGGTATATTAAGAGCGATATAAGGGAAGGAGGACCCGTTGGGGTAAAAGTATCATATCTTGGGAAAAGGGTAGTACCACTGTTTTTGGGAAAATTTGTATGTTTGTTTTTTGTTTTTTATGCGAATGTGGGTCTGAAAATTTAAGATTACAGTCAAGGGGAACCTAAAATTTGCCCCAAGGGGTTTGTATGGGAACATTTATTGATATGTTTAGCTGGGTTTTTTGAGCTCTGCTTCCAAAAAAACATGATAGGTTTTGTCTGTATTTAGGGGAAGTAAGTTTGTTGGTACTCATCCATTGGGTTTTCAAGAGCTCCCGTTTACAGTGTTACTAAATGTAGCCCTGTTTTGTGGGAGAAAGACAAAAAGACAGACAGACAGACAAAGTGGTGTCATCTGCGAATAGAACTGGTTAAAAGCCGCAGTGCATTCGGGGGTCATCGATGTAAATAAGAAAGATAGAGGACCCAGGTCACTAGCCTGTGGGACTCCAAAAACTACAGGCTCAGTTTGGAGGTCAACCCTTTGTCTACCAATAAGATGGAAGAAATTTTAGGTAATTGAGCGAGTGTCCCCTGACCCTAAAGCCCCCTAGTTTTTTGGGAAATATTGGGTCGTGTATAAAAGCTTTTTCCCTGGACTACGAAAAGCCCCGAGGATATTCATTTTTGTCAACTGCTGTAATACGTAATTTGAGCATCTGAAAATTGCATCATTTGTGCTTTTTTTTTTGGCCCAAACCAAACTGGCAGGGGGTTTAGTTGTTCGGGACAGGAGGGGGGGTGTTTGTTTTTGGATGGGTACCCTTGCCTCTCGAGTACGGAGGGGAAATTTAGAGATTCAACAGATTTGTTTATATATTATTTTAAGTATAGTAGTAGGTTTTCAAAAATGGGGGGGCAGCACATGATGTTTTTTATCATGAATGTTTTCAATTGTTTAGGTCTCCCGCCCTTTTTTTTTAAAGATTGAATAATTAGTGAGGCTTTTTAGGATTTGTTGGTGCTAATATTAGAGATTTAAAGGAATTCCAAGGGTGTCTTGTGGGAGTGTTTGCGTTTGGGATTTTGCTTGCTATAGTGGAAAAGTAATACGTGGACCCCCACATACCGTTGGCATCCAAAAACGTTAAATCTGCAACCGATACATTTTTTTCGCTAAAAAATTTTTCCTCGCTACTGCTAAAAACTCGTCGGCTATTCGTCCGAGAGGTCTAATGTGCGGGCCCGAGCCAGCCTCACATGTTTTCCCCGGTGGCATTGTTTTTCAGCCAGCCTCCGCGGGAACTCCAAGCATACAATCGGAACTTTTGATTTTACAGCATTTTTTGGGGATTTCTCTGCAAAAAAAGTGACCATGGGCCCCCAAAAAGCTTTAGTGCCCAAACCCCCAGGAATAAGGGGGAGAATTCTTAGAGATGAAAAGAGTCATTGTAAGTATGAAAGTGGGTAGTGCTCCGAGTGGCCAGGGTTTTATATAAACCCCAAACAACCATCGTACATTGGTCCAAGAAAACGGCAATCAAGGAAGCTGTTTTTGCCCAAAAGGTTTAACTGTGTTTCGAAACAGAGATTTCAAAATGATAGAAGATGTTGGAGACCTTATTGGGTGGATAAACGAAAAACAGATACAGGCGATAGCATCTCTCAAGCGTCATAAGGAAAAGGCTAGGAAGTTGCATCAGGATTTAATTAAAAAATGCCTGCAACTGGTGATGTTTGTGATAAATTTTTAAGGGCCGAAAAAGGTTGGTTTGAGAGTTTTAAAGAAGGGTATTTGGCTTACATAGTGTAAATAAGGGCATGGTGAGGCGGCCCGCGGCCCAAAAAGCAGCTGAAAAATATGTGCAGGAATTAAAGGAGTACATAGCCCATAAAGGGACTAAAACCCTAAAAAAGTGTTTGTGAAAAAAACGGGCCCCTTTTTTGGGAAAAAAAAAGGCTGACGGGACCTAATTCCCTCAGGAGGAAAAGGCACTCCCGGGACATAAGTTATGAAAGCCCAGGCTTATTTCTTCTCATGTGTGCCAATGCTAGGGGTGATTGCAAAGGGGAACCCTTTTATTAGTGTCCACTCTAAAAACTCCCAGAGTGTTCAGGCAAAAGAATACCTAAAGGGGCTAATTTGGTGTGTGTGGGGGGCAAACAGTCGGCATGGGTCACGGGGAAATTTTAAATCAAATGACTGGTTTACACCAAGCTTTTTGCCCCAGGTAAAAAAAAATTCCCAAAACCTGAAAAAAAAATTAGACCTTAAGTCCCTCCGGGTGTTAGCAATCCCCCGGGGTCACCCAACGGGATTTGGGCCCAAAAGGATTTTGGGGGGGGAAAAATGAGCTTCAAAAAGGGGAAAAGTTTTTGCCCCCCCCCCAAAATACCACTCCTCCCCTTTCAGCCCTTTGGCCCAGCTTTTTTATTGAAAACTTAAAAAAACTGTACACAAAACCCCCTTTTTGAAAGGTGTTTTTGGAAGTGCCCTCAAAAACCAATTGACTCTAAGAGATTTTGGGGAGAGAGCACTTTAAATCCCATTTTGGGTAAACCTTAAAAGGTAAGGTTTGGGGGGGGAGTGACAAAGGGGACTTGAACTCTGTTTTGGAAGAAATGTGGCCCAGAAAGTTTTAGCCCCAAGGGGTTTTTTAAAGGGGTTTGGGCAAAACCCGGGGGAACCCTATGCCAGTTGAGGAATCCTTTGTGGCATTGGGAAAGCCCTTTGGGGTTGGAGGTTAGTGGGGATGATGTGGAAGATTTGGGTTTGGGGGAAAGGAAATGAAAAAACTAACCCACTGATGAGCGCAGATAAACCCTTTCAACGGGCAAGAAAACCACAAATGGGGAAAAATGTTGGGAGGAGGGGAGAGAAAAATTTAAAAAGAAGTTCCCAACTTAAAAAGAAAAGGAAATTTGTGCAATGTGGTTTAAAAGTGCAAACCTTTATGGATAAAAATTCACCCTCAGACAGTGTTGAAAGCCGTGCTGGGACTATTACCCGACAATGTTGTGAACCCCTTTAGGAAAGTCTAAAGGAACAAGAGGTAAAACCCTCTAGGGAAACAGATAGTGTGGACGAACCCCAGGATTGAAGCGGTCCTAGTGGAAAAAAAAAGAAAAAGGGGAAGAAACCCCCAAAAAAAGGACTTGACACCTCAAGTTTTAAATGGAAGGGGTTTTCCCCCTTCAAAAACCAAAAGACAATAAACCCCACTCCCCCCTCCTCCCCACCCCCATGGGGTTCACCAAAATCTTCAAAAAAGGGGAAGGGTTTTCATGTAACTGTGCATGTTTCTTAAGTTTGTGTGTTTTAAAAATTTAAATTTCTTGTGGAAAATTTTTTTTTTTTTTCCATATTTTTGGGGGGTCAGGAACGGTTTAAATTTGTTTTCCCATTTTTTTCTTAGGGGGGAAAATTTTCATTCGCAAAAAGATAATTTCACATAAACATTGAGCTCTGGGAAAGGTTTTTTTAATAGGCTATGCGGGGGCCCCACTGTTTTTTGTGCCCCCAGGTGTGCAGTGACTTTCAAGCGGGTTCCTAGTGGCTTTAAAAAAACAAAGGGGGGAAAAAAACCCCCAGAAAAGGATTTTGGTACCTTAAGTTTTTTTTGGAAGGGGTTTCCCCCTTCCCAAACATTTTTTAACCCAAACCCCTCTCACCCCCTCCAGTCTTCCATCAAAGAAAAAATCCCCAAATTTAAAGACGAGTGTTATCTGTTAATTTTTTCCATTCTTCAGCCCCAACATTTTCTGTGTTTTAAAACAAAAAAAATTCTTTTGTTTTAATTCGGGGTGTTGGAATGGATTAATTGTATTTACATTTTTTCCCTAAAGGGGAAAAGGGTTTTTAAAAAATTGTCAATTTCAATAAGTCCACTTTTCTAAAAAGGGTTTAAATTACAAAAAAAAAAGGGCCCCCTTTGTAATGTAAATTAGAGTCATCCATTTCAGCCCCCCAAAAATACACTTACAAAAGCACTTACATAAAACTTTTAAAATTAAATTTTCGAGTTTTCAGTTTTTCTTACCCCAAGGTTCCACTGTACCTTGAACCCAAAGCTCAAAATTTTGCGGGAAAGTAGATTTTTGGCGATGTTTTAAAAGTAAACAAATCACGTTTTCCCCTAATACATGTCCGACTGGTAAATATAAAAATAAAGTCAATAACATAAACCTTTTAAACCAAAACTATCACTAAAAAAAATATACTTCATTATCCCCTAGACAAATAACTACATCAAAACAACAACAGACCCAATATAATACAAAATCACTTCACAAGAAAAACTGGTTTTCACTATTAAAAATTTTTGGTTTTCCATAAAAATAAATGATATATAACTTTCCATTATAAACTGAAAATTGAGGATAACTATTTTTTTTTGGTTAAAATTATTTTTTTTAGTATAAAAGGGGCATAATTTTTTTATATTAATTTTATGGTTTAAATTAGTAACCTTTTTAAGAGTTTTTACCACCCTTTATCTAGTAAACTTAAAAACTCATCAAAAAAGTCTTTCAAGATGGTGTGAAAAAAATTGCGCTTTTTGGATGCGGCAGTGGGAATAAATTTTGGGGATATTAGGTGTTATTTAGCTTTTTTACCCCCCGGGGTTTGTGATTTTGAAAAAGAGAAGATTTACCCCAGAAACAATTGACCAAGCTACTGATGCTTGTCAGCCAATGTTCCTTTTGGGGCCCCCCCTCAGCTGTATTGAGTGTGGGGATTTTGTGCAAACGCCCCCCAGTAAAAAGGGGGAAAGTTTGGAACCCCCCGACCAAACCCGTTTGGGTCCAAGGTGGCTGCCCTCATTGGTCGCATAATCCCCCACTTACGAAGTTATCTGGAAATCCAAAATTTTTAAAAAAAACTTCTTGAAAATACCTTTATGCTGTCATGAGGGTTCCTTTTACCCCCTTTATTATTAGTTTGGGGGTTTTTAAAGTTAATTACAATGAGTGCCATTGGATGATCGCAGAAGTCAATCTCTGGAGGGGGAAACCATATACAGTGAAAAATGGCCCAAGGTAGGAAAGCCCAAAAAAAAAAAACTTAACGGGGGTCAAAGGAAAAAAAAGCATCAAAGAAAAAAGACCAGGACCAACAGGATCAATTGAGCCAGGGGATTACTGTTGAGCCAGAGATCCCCGTTGAGCCAGAGGGCCTTGGGTTTAAAACCCGATGTCCCTGTTGAGCCCGAGGGCCCCGTTGAGCCCCGAGGTCCCGTTGAACCAAAAAAGGGCCCTGTTAGCCAGAGGGTTCCCCGTTGGGCTAGCAGGCCCCTTTTAGCCAGAGTGCCCTTTCCCAACCCCCCCGAAGGTTGGGAAAAACCGTGTCACCTCCCCCTTTTGCGCTAAACAATTTGGGAAAAACTCTTCTTACAGTGTGTCCCAAAGGATCATAAAAATAAATTAAAGGAAAATAAAGGGTTTTTTTGTTTTAGAGGGTGCTTCAAAAATACCCTGTTTAAATAGAGCTTAAAATTTTTTTGAAGACACTGTAAAAAATTTAAAGGGGCCCTGCCACCGCCCAAACCCTCCAATGTATTGAGCTATTTTAAGCAAACTCTAAGAAAAAAATCTACATAAAACCTGGGTAGGGCTTTTCACAGGACGGGTGAAACAAGAACTCAACCCCTTTTACCCTTTAAAAAGACTAGATTTATAAGTATATGATTTTTTGATATTATTTTTATGTATTTATGTTTTTTTTATATAAATTTAAAAAAAGTTCAGAAAAAACCCAAAAAAAATTAAAAAAATTTGACAATGTGCAACTCTTGGGGAATTTTTTTTTAAATGTCTTAAACCCCACGTGGCTTCATCAGTCCAATCAAAATGATGAAAACAAGAAGGGGGTTTGGGGGAAACAGTCCCCCCGCCCCCGGTTTTGGTGCAATCAGCCCCTCTTTTCTACAAAAATTTGATGAAATGATTAAAATCAATATAACTGAAAGGCTGATTACCTCAATTTTTTTCCCCCCCCTTTCCACGTTTTTTCTGTATTTGGGCTATGGAAATCACTGGCTGGGAAAACTTTCCCGAATTAAAAAATTCCTAAAAGTCAAATTAGTGTCTCAAAACTTGTTGCTTTTCTAAAACCCTTTATTTAAAAAATTACTGAAAGGGGAAAATTTTTTTTAAAAGGTAACTTTTTAAATTTGCCCTTTTTAACTTTAAAACAAAGTAATTTTGAGTTTTTTGACAATTTCACTATGGAAAAACGAACAGTAAATATAAAACCAGATTTTTTAGAAGCAAGATTTAAACGACATAAAAACTCAGTTGAATGATTTGTCATAGATTTTTTATTTTATTTCTTAAACAAAGGAAAATTTTAAAAGTAAAGTTGTTATTTCCCGAGTTGAATCACTGCCTTTAAATTTTAGAAAATAAAAAAAAGGGCTTTGAAAGATTTGATTTGTGAAAAACATTAAATAATTTTTTCAGGTATTTTTTGCAACACCTCAAAAGAAACGATGCAAGAACACAAACCCAAAAATAGGGAATGGGTTTCATTTCCTTTTTACCCCAAAATTAAGTTATTATTGGGTTAAATTACAGAAATATAAACACTTAAATACAGTATGAAAAGGTGGTGAGTAAGTAGCAGAAAATTTTACTATCAAAAATTACTTTCCACTTCTACCCCCATCACCACTACTACAACTACTACCCCCAAAACAAAAATACTACCCCCATTATACTGCCCTCACCCCACTACCACCCCCCCCAAAACCCAAAACTTACTACTACCACCCCCCCTCTTCGTGGGGGCTCTTTGGCACAGTGGGTGGGGTCTTGATTTTTTTTGAGGTTTTTAGACATTTTTGTCTGCTTCGGCAGTTTTTTGGCATTTTGTTTATAGAAAGTTTTATAATACAAAAGAAAATTTTAGGAGAGTCTCACTTTTTTTATTTTCCAATACAAAGGTTTTCATTTTTGGCCCCCCAAAAATTCCCCTTTAATTTTTTCACACTTGTTAAAAATAAAAAAAATCCACGACTCGCTTAAACTAAGGACCAAAAAAAAATTTAAAATAAGGGATTCTGTGTATTGTTTTGGGCAATTAATCACTTAATTATGACACTACAAAAGCCCCCACTAAATAAACACTACATAGACTCTCACAACCAAAACACACATACAAACCCCAACTAAACACTACATAGACTCCCCACTACTAAAACTTTTATTGGCTGTCGCTACTAAAAAAACTACATACCTCCTACTAAAACAAAACAAATCAAAATTTATTTTTCTATAAAGGGTTACAAGGGGTGGTTTACGAATTTGGATAAAGTGTGGTTTACAAGTTTTAAAATACTAATTACAGGGGGGCCCCTACAAACCTAGCTGGGGTTTGGCATTTTGGGCAGGGTTTTGATTAATTTTAACTTTAAAAAAATTACTCTCACTACTGAACACTAAATTAAATTGAAATATAACTATATTAAAAAAACAAAAACTTAAAAAAAGTACTTTAGTAGAGGGAATTGAAGACTTGGGTTTTAAAATTCCCGAAGGGGGAAGATAATATTCTAATATAACTATATTAAAGAAGATAATAAGCTCTACTGAAGTACTTTTTGTAGAGAAACCCGAAGGGCCGGAAAAAAATTTTGAGGGGGTAGAAACCCAAATTTCGGGGGAACAGTAAAAAGGCTTTTATTTTTTAAAAAATGGAAAAAAGTTACCCTTTTTCCCCCTTTTTAGGAGTTTACAGACCTTGTGATGAAAGAAAGGCCCCGGTGTAAATTCCTTTTGGGAGCCCGGGGTTTAGCGGTTTAATCTATTCTTCACGTTCTTTTGGGGAAAAAATGTCAAACAAAAAATCCATGAAAAAAACCCACATGGGATATTTGGGGTTGGGAAAAAATTTGCTTTATGAATTTTAAAAATGCTGGAAAGGGGCCCCCCCTGGTGAGATTCAAGGCCTATGAAATTTCCCAGCCATGGTATGGGGGTAACGTGGAAAACCCCCAGGTTTTCCCAAAGAATTTTTCTAAAAACTGTAAGTCTTCCCCAAACGCAAACCGGGTTTGATTAAGTTTGCCGAGAGCCCCAGGAGGTTTATGAAAAAGGATTCGGCCCCATGGACTGGGCAATATAATTAAAAAACCCCTTCACTAGAACTATACTACACAAACACTAAACACTATACTCATTATACTTTACCCTAAAAATACTCACACAACAACAGAACCCCCTTATAATAAAATAAATTCATCAAGAAACCTGTTCATATTTTAAAATTTTGGTTTTTTTCCATATAAAAAAAAATGATAAAATACACTTTCCCTTTTAAACTGAAAAATTCGGGATAACTTTTTTTTCGGGATTTGATTTATTTTGAAAAAAAGGGGCATAAAAATTTTAATTAATTTTGGTTGAAATTTTTAACCTTTGAAAAAGTTTTTTCCCAATCAATATTGTTAACTTAAGGGGGTCATCAAATTTTTTTGCAAGAGGCTTGAAAATTTGCTGCTTTGGATGCGGGAGTGGGAACATTCTGGAGATTTTTAGGGTGTTAATTTTCAGCTTTTTGACCCATGGGTTTTGTGGTTTAGAAAAAGAAGAGATGACCTCAGAAACAAGTTACCAAGCTACTGATGCTTGTCAAACCCAAAAATTTTCTTGGGGCTCTACCTCAGCTGTTTTTTGGTGTGGCGATATGTGCATGAACCCCTCCGTACAAAAACAAGTACGGGCTTCGACCACCGTTTGATCCCAAAGGGGGGCTGCCCCTTATTTGGGGCCCCCTCATCCCAATTAAAGAATGGGTTTTCTGGAAATCCAAAATCTTAAAAGCTTTTTTGAATGACAACATGCTGTCATGAGGGTTCCCCCTAAATCCCTTCATGATGAAATTTTTTGGGGTTCTATTTAATTTCAATGAGTGCCCCTTGGACTTTTAAACGCAGAGTCAATCTCTGGAGGAGAAGAACCGTGATACAGTGAAGAAGGGTATGGTAGGAAAGCCCAAAAAAAAAGAAAACTTTAAAAGACGTCAGGAAAAAAACATCAAAAAAAAAAAAGACCCGGGCCAGAAAAGGATCAATTGAGCCAAGATCACTGTTTTTAGCCAAGATCCCCCGTTGAGCCAGAGGTTTCCCTTGGGTTAACCAGACGTCCCTGTTGAGCCCCGAGGTCCCTGTGAGCCCCGAGGGCCCTGTTGAACCCAAAGGGCCCTGTTTTAGCCCAAGGGGCCCCCGTTGGGGTAGCAGTCCCGTTTAGCTAACAGTCCCTGTTGGCCCGGGGTCCCCCTCCCCCCCCAAAGGGGGTAAACCCCTGTGTCACCCCCCCTTGTGCGTAAGCAAGGGGTTTTTTTTCTTAAAAGTGTGTCCCCAAAGGGTCAAATCAAAATTTTTGGAAAATAAAGGTTTATTTGTTGTAGAGCTGCTTCAAAAAAAACCCTGTTGGGAAATAGAGCTTAATTTTGCCCTGAAGAACCCCGTAAAAATAAAAGACCCCGACCCCAGCCCCAAACACCCAATGTAATGAGCTATTATAAGCAAACCAGTACCGAAAAAAAACTACATAAAATCGGGGTAGGGATGGCACAGGGCGGCTGAAGAAAACCAAACCCTTTACTTAACAAAGTAATGAGTTTTATAACAAACTCAGTACAGAAAAAAATCTTCATAAATCCTGGGTAGGCATGGCAAGGAAAGGGGTGAAGCAAGAACTCAAAAGCTTTAAAATTTAAAAAATGTAAAAGACCTATTATAAGCAAACCATACAGAAAAAAATTTTACATAAATCCCTGGGGGAGGGGTGGCCAAAAGGGCGGCTAAACAAGAACCAACGTTGACTTAACAATGTTAAAAAGCTATTATAAGCCCAAAATCGTTTCAGAAAAAAATCTACATAAACCCGGGTAGGCCCTGGCACAGGGAAAGGGGGTGAAAAAAAGAACTCAACGCTTGATTTTAAAAATGACTAATTTATAAGTTAAAAGATTTATCTGATATTTTTTATATGTATTTTGTTTATTTTAAAAAAAATAAAATTTTTCAGAAAACCCAAATAGTTGATAAAATTTGACACATTGGGAACTCTTGGGAAACTTTGTATAATGGGTTTTCCACCAGTGGCTTATCAGTCCAATACGAAGAATGTGAAAAAAAAAGGGAAATTTTTGGGGAATCAGTCCCTCAGCCCCCGGATTTGGGGGAAACAGTCCATCAGTTTTTTACAAGATAGATGAATGATTACATCAACTATAACTGAAGGACCCGAAATTTCCCAATTTCTTCCCCCATTTCCAAAGTTCTCTGTATTTGGGCGATGGAGTCCCCTGGCTGGCAAAACATTTCAAAAAAAGATTCCTAAATGCCCCCAAGTGCAAAAACCCTTTTTGCTTTTCTAAACCATTTATTCAAAAATTTCTGAAGGAATATTTTGTTTAAAGGTAAATTTTTTAAATTTGTTATGAAAAATTTTCAAAGTAATTTTGAGTTTCGAAATTCCACTATGGAAAAACGAAAAGTAAATATAAATCCAGGGTTTCAAATCAAGATTAATCGCATATTTCTCAAATTGAATTTAATTTTTCCCTAGATTTTCATTTCAGTTTTTTTACAAGGAAATGTACAGTAAAAATTGTTATTCCAGAGTTGAATCACTGCCTTTTAATTTTAGAAAAAAAAAAAAGACTTTGAACTGATATGAGTCGTCGACAAAAATTAAATATTTTGCAGCGTTTTAATTGCAAAAACCATCACTGAGAAAGTCATGAACACAAACCCAAAATAGACGCAAAGGTTTTTTACCTTTTACCAAAGTTAAGTTATTAATTTGGGTTAAATTTTCAGAAATATAAAAAACTTACATACAGTAGTGAAGGGGGTGGTGAGGGAGTAAACAGAAACCCACTACTATCAACATTACAAACCCCTTTTAAACCCCCATCAAACCCCTACTACAACTACAACCCCCACAAAAAACTACTAAACCCCCATTACTACGGGCCCCTCACCCCCACTTTCCCCACCACCAAACCCCCTACTATTTCACCACCCCCCTTCAAGTGGGGGCTCTTTGGGGACAGTGATGAGGCTCTTTATCTGAGGTTTAGGGCAATTTTAGTCGCTTCGTCGTTTTTTTTGGCATTTTGTTTTTTTAAAAAATATATTAAAAATTTCAACAGAAATATAGGAGGGGTCTCACTTTCTGGGATTTTCCTATACAGTGGGGGGGTTTTTTTAAATTTTGGCCCTTCTTCATTTTTTTTTCACACTTTTTACAATAAAAAATATTCCGCTCACTATAAAACTAAGGGGAAAAAAAATTTTTAAAATAAAATATTTGTGATTGTTGGGCAATTAACCCATTAAAAAATTGACAAATACCCTTTGACTTCCCCTACTAAACACTACTAGACCCCTCACTACTAAAAAACACTAACATACTATTCAAATAAATAAACATACATTTGACTTTTCCCCTACTAAAACACTTCATTGCTGTCGTAAATAAACACTTTCTTTCTCTCACTACTAATCAAATAAATCAAATTTATTCCTATAAGGATTACAAAGCTGAGTTTACGAATTTGGATATTGTTGGGTTTTCATTTTTTAAAATACTAATTACAGGGGGGCCCCCTCCAACACCTAGCATGGTTTGGCATTTTTTGGGGAGATTTTGAAATTTTTTCTTTAAATTTAAAATATTACCTCACTACTGAAAAACTATGTTAAATTGAAAAAAACAAAATTAAAAAAAGACAAATTTAAACAAAAAAGAAGTTCTTTTGTAGAGGGAATTGAAACTTGGTTAAACTTCCCGAAGGGGAAGAGTAAAATTCTAATTAACTATATTTAAAGAAAAAAATAAGGCCTCTAGAAGTACTTTTAAATAGAGACAACTGAAGACCCGGGAAAAATTTGTGAGGGGGGGGTTTTAGAAGCCAAAATTCGAGGAACCGTTCCGGGTGCTTTTACTTATTTTAAAAAGGATGGAAAAAGTTTTTCCCTTTTTCTCCTTTGAGGGGTTGACAGACCCTTTTGGAAAGGAGGGCCCCGAGTGTACATTCCTTGGGGAGCGGAGTCGGGGGATCATCTATCTCCCTTTATGTTTCTTGGTTTTTTAAAAAAATGTGCATCAAAAAATCCCATGAAAAAAACTACATGAGGGTATTTGGGCATTTAAAATGAATTTTTCTTCATGAAGTTAAGGGGGGAGGTGCCCCTTGGTGAGAAGCTGGCCTAGATTTTCCCAGCCCCGGGTTTTGGGGGTATCGTGGACACAAAATTTTAACGAATTTTTCTACAACGTAAGTCTTCTCAAAGCGCATCCTGGCTTGATTAAGTTAAACCCAGAGCCTCCCCGGGGGTTCATGAAAAAGGATTCGTGCACATGGGCCTGGTCCCGTATAATATAAAAATCACTATCACTAACCTATATACACTATCACTAAAAAACTATAACCCCTTAACCCCTAGGGCACTATACACATCCCCACAAAAAACAGACCCCTATAATACAAATCCTTTTTATCAAGAAAAAAACTGTTAAAACCCCCATTAAAAAAATTTTTGGGGGTTTTTCCCCAAAAAAATAAATTTATAAATACAAATTTCCAGTAAAACTGAAAATTCGAAAAGGGTAAAATATTTTTTGGTTAAAAATTGATATTTTTGTATAAAGGTTTCATAATGTTTTAAATTAATATAAGGAAATTTGTAACCTTTAAAGGAGTTTTTACTACTTTAATTCTAGTAAACTTAAGACTCGTCAAAATGTCTTGCCAAGATGGCTGTGAAAAATTGCTGCCCTTTTGGATTTTGGCAGTGGGAATCATTTCTGGAAATATTAGGGGGTTATTATCAGCTTTTTGATCCATTGGCTCCCTGATTTAGAAAAAGAGAGAGTGCCTCAGAAGACAGGTTGGGGCCAACTAATGAGCCTTTGGTCAGCCCCAAAGTTCTCTTGGGGCTCTATTCAAATGTAGTTTATGTTTGGCGATATATGAGTGAAAGCTCCAAATACAAGAAACAAGTACCCCACTTCGGGCCATCCGTTTGATCCCCAAAGGGGGTGCCCCTCATTGGGCCCGTCATCAACCCCCTTACAATGTTTTCTGGAAATCCAAAAAACTTAAAAAAGCTTCTTTTAAGTGACATCATGCTGTCAAAGAGGGGTTTCCCCTTTCTCCCTTCATGATGAGTTTTTTTTGTGTTTTCATGTTAATTACCAAAGACGGGCCCTTGGACTGATCCCCAGAAAATTTAAATTTTGGAGGAGAAGAACCAGTGTTTCAGTGAAGATGGCTATGGTAGGGAAAAGGCCCAAAAAAAGAAAAAATTAACAACTTTACGGAAAAAATGCATCAAAGAAAAATGACCCGGACCAGACAGGATCAAAATTTACCAGAGATCACTGTTGGCCAGGGGATCCCTGTTGAGGCCCGAGGTCCTTGTTAGCCCGAGGCCCCCGTTGGGCTAGCAGTTTTTTGTTGAGTTTTAAAAGTCCCCCGTTAAGGCCAGGGGGGTCCTCCTAACCCCCCGAAAGGGGGAACTCTGTGTCAAACCCCCCTTGGGGCGCTAACAATGGTAAAACCCCCTTCTTACAGTGTGTCCCCAAAGGGTTTATAAACCCTAAATTAATGGAAAATAAAGGTTTTTTTTGTTGAGAGCTTTCTTCAAAAAATCATGTTGAAAATAGAGCCTTTAAAACATGAAGGGAAAATAAAAAAAACGAGCCCTGACCACAGCCAAGCACTCCAATGTAATTTGAGCTATTTTAAGCAAACCCGTTCAGAAAAAAATTTCAAAAAATTCCCCGGGTAGGCATGGGGACAGGAGGGTGGGAAACAAAACTAACGCTTGAATTTAAAAATGAAATTTAATTTTTAAAAATATATGAATTTTTTGTGATATTATTTTTTTGGGAAATTTTTTTTTTATTTTTTAAAAAAATAAATTGTTCAGAAAAACCAACTAGTTGACAAAATTTGACAAATGGGGCAAATCTTGGGGAAATTTTTTTATAAATGTCTTCCCCCCAAATGGGGTTCATCAATCCAATTAGAAAAAATGATGAAAACAAGAAGGGGGAAATTGGGGGAAAACAAATTTCCCCACCGGATTTGGTGCAATCAGTCCATCAGTTTTTTACAAGATAAAAATGATTACTCAAATAAAGCTGAAGGATGTTACCTCAATTTCTTCCCATCTTCCACTGTTCTCTGTAAATTTGGGCTGATGGGTCACTGGGTGGCAAAACATTTTCCCGAAAATAAAAAATTCCTAAATGTCATTCAAGTGCTCATAAAATTGGGTTGGGTTTTCTAAACCATTTATTTAAACAAAATTTCTGAAGGAATATTTTTTTTAAAGGGAACCTTTTAAATTTTCCTTTTTTAACTTTATCAAAATTAAATTTTTAGTTTTTGACAAATTTACTATGGGAATTTAACTGAACAGAAATATAAATCCAGAATTTTAAAGCAAAAATTAAAAACATATTTTCTCAAGGGTTTAAAGATTTTTTCATAGAAATTTTTATTTCAGTTCTTACAAGGGAAAAGTACAGTAAAAATTGTTATTCCAGAGTTTTAAAACACTGCCTTTTTTTATAGAAAATAAAAAAAAGACTTTGAACTGATAAGAGTCGTCGCAACATTAAATATTTTGTCAGCGTATTATTTGCAACACCTTTACTGAGAACATGCAAAGAACACACCAAAAATAGAAGCAAAGGTTTTCATACCCTTTTTACCAAAGTTTAAATTATTATTTGGGTTTAAATTTTCCAAAAAAATAAAAAATTACATACAGTAGTGAAAAAAGGTGGGGATTGAGTTGCAGAAACTTTTAATATTCCCCAAAATTAAATACCCCCTACTAAACCCCCTTTACCACTACTAAAACTACAAACCCCCACAAGGGAACTATACCACCCCTTTATTTTCTGCCATCACCCCCCACCCCCCAACACTACTAAAACACCCCCCCCTCTTCAAGAGGGGGCTTTTTTTGGCACATGATTAAAAACTCTTGAATGAGGTATTAGACATTTTAGTTGCTTTTGCCCGTTTTTTTTGGCCTTTTGTTTTTAGAAAAATATATTATAATACAACAGAAATACAGGAGGGGTCTCACTTTCTGGTATTTTTCCCAAAACAGTGGTTTTAATTTTGGCCCCTTTTTCCAAATTTTTTCAAAAATTGTTTCAATAAAAAAATTCAAAGACCACTAAAGCTAAGGGCAAAAAATTTTTTAAAAAAAGTTTCTGTGGGTTGTTGGGCCCAAATTCTCAAATTAAAATATGAAAAACATAGGAAATTCACTAATAAACACTAAAAGACTCTCACTCTAAACACTAAAATAGACTCTCATTCTAAAACCCCTACATAGAAATCTCACTACTAAAAAAAAAAACATAGACTCTCACTACTTTCACACATACATAAAAAATCTCACTACTAAACCCTTCATAGATTTTCATAAAAACACTTCATTGATGTCGCTCTAAAACTAATACTTCACTACTAATCAAATTAAATCAAGTTTTTTCTCTATAAAGGGTTACAAAAGCTTTAGTTTACAGAATTTTGGGTAATTTTGTGGTTTTTCATGTTTTAAAATAATTTAAAACAGAGGGGGCCACACAACACCAAACATGGTTTTGGCAAATTTTGGGGAGATTTTGGGTTAAATTTTTAACTTAAAATATTACCTCATATGGAAAACAAAGTTTTAAAATTGGGAAAAATAACCCATTTTTAAAAAAAAAACAAAAATCAAAAAAGGGAATACTTTAGTAGAGGCAAATTGGGAAACTTGGGGTTTTTAAAATTTTCCCGAAGGTGAAGAGAAAAATTTTTAATATAACTATATTTTAAAAAAGATAATAAGCTCTAAAACGAAGTACTTTTGTAGAGACCAAATTAAAAACCGGTAAAACTTTGTGAGGGTTTTAAAAAACCCAAATTCGAGGAACAGTACCGCTGCTTCACTTCTTTAAAAAAGGAGGGGAAAAAAAATTTTTTCCTTTGTCTCCTTTGAGGGGTTGACAGGGGCCTTGTGAAGATTTACCCCGAGTGTACATTCCCTTTGGGGCGGGGGTGCGGAACCCTCTAATTCCCTTTACCCGTACTCGGTGAAAAAATGTGCATCAAAAAAACCCATGAAAAAAACTAAAATGAGGATTTTTTTGGCCATGAAATGAATTTGCTTTTATGAAATTTAAAAGGGCTGGAGGTGCCCCCTGGTAGATCATGGCCTTATTCCCAGCCAGGTTTTGGGTTTTCGTGGCACACAGATTTTTTAAAAAAATTTTTTTTACAACTGTAAATCTTCCTCAAAGGCCCTCCTGGCTTTGAAATTTAAATTTAAACCGAGTGCCTCCAGGAGGTTTTATGATAAAGGATTCTGCCATGGACCGGTCAGTATAAATAAAAAAACACTATCCAAAAACTATAATACACTATCATAAAAAACTTTACCAAATTTTCATAAAACAAAACTACATCACACAACAAAAGCACTATAATACAAACCACTTCAACAAGAAAAAAACCCCGTTACCTTTTTAAATTTTGGTTTTTTTCCATTTAAATAAAAGAAAATACAAGGGAAGGGCCCCCCCTTTAAAGGGTTTCACTTTAAAAAGGCGTTCCGCTAAAAACGGAAATTTTAAATTTTGACCAAAACTCAAATATACGGTTCCCCCCCCCCCGCTTTAAAAACGGTCACCGTTTCCCCCCCCCTTTTTTTTACATTTCCCTTTAGCTTTATAAGCACTAAGTTTTCCCATTTTTCTGGAAAAATCCAAAAATTTTAAAAGGGTTTTTAAAAATTATTTCATATTTTTTATAACTCTGATAAATTTTAAAATTATGTATTCCTGTACCAAAAAAAACTTACAAACATCGGTCATTTTTAAAAGTCGTATATTACGTTATTATACACATTTTCATTAATCCATCCATGATTTTTTTTCAAAATATTATATAAATAAACACGATGCATAACATATAAATAAGATAAATACACCCCACATAGAATAAATAAACATAAATGTGAGATGTGAGCAGAACGATTCCACAGTGACGCCCATTAATAACATACTCACCGAAATCTCATTAAATGTCATTTTATATTTACGTTAATTATACACATTTTCATTTTAAACCATCCATGAATATTTTTTTCAAAATTATATAATAAACACGATGCATAACATATAAATAAGATAAATACACCCCACAGTAGAATAAATAAACATAAATGTGAGATGTGAGCAGACGACTTCCACAAGTGACGCCCTAATAACAATACTCACCGAGTCTCATTAAATGTTTGTATATTACGGTAATATACACATTTTCATTAATCCATCCATGATATTTTTTTCAAAATTATATAATAAACACGATGCATAACATATAAATAAGATAAATTTCCCCCCCACAGTAGAATAAATAAACATAAATGTGGATGGTGAGCAGACGACTTCCACAAGTGACGCCATAATAACAATACTCACCGAGTCTCATTAAATTCATATATTACGGTAATATACACATTTTCATTAATCCATCCATGATATTTTTTTTAAAATTATATAATAAACACGATGCATAACATTAAATAAGATAAATACACCCCACAGTAGAATAAATTTAAAAATAAATGTGAGATGTGAGCAGACGACTTCCACAAGTGACGCCATAATAACCCAAAACTCCCCCGAGTCTCATTAAATGTGTATATTACGGTATATACACAATTTTCATTAAAACCATCCATGATATTTTTTTCAAAATTATATAATAAACACGATGCATAACATATAAATTAGATAAATACACCCCACAGTAGAATAAATAAACATAAATGTGAGAGTGAGCAGACGACTTCCACAAATGAAAGCCATAATAACAATACTCACCGAGTCCTCATTAAATGTCGTATATTACGGTAATATACACATTTTCATTAATCCATCCATGATATTTTTTCAAAATTATATAATAAACACGATGCATAACATATAAATAAGATAAATACACCCACAGTAGAATAAATAAACATAAATGTGAGATGTGAGCAGACGACTTCCAAAGTGACGCCATAATAAAAAATACTCACCCAGTCTCATTAAATGTCGTATATTACGGTAATATACACTTTTCATTAATCCATCCATGATATTTTTTTCAAAATTATATAATAAACACGATGCATAACATATAAATAAGATAAATACACCCCACAGTAGAATAAATAAACATAAATGTGAAATGTGGTAGCAGACGACTTGCACAAGTGGTGATAATAACAATACTCACCGAGTCTCATTAAAATTCGTATATTGCGGTAATATACACATTTTCATTAATCCAGCCCTGATATTTTTTTCAAAAAATTTTATAATAAACACATACAAACATAAAAAAATTTATTAAATACACCCAAAAATAGAATAAATAAACATAAATACAAGATGTGGGAGCCTGGTTTGTTTACATAAAATCTGCGCCTGTTACCTCTCATGACTCATTCTTTCTCTCTCTCATTTATTCGTTTTATCTCATTTACTTACTCCCGACCCTACATTAAGACTACAAATATTTTAAGGTAAGTAATGGGGTGAACTGTATATACATTTTATCGCTCTGGGTGCTTAATATCATAGAATAGTATGTGTGGGTGGGGTGGCCTGGTGAGGTATTACAAAACATACCACACTTGATTTCTTACAATAAATTCTACTTGTCTCACCCTAGATTAAGACTATAAAAATTTTAAGGTAAGTAATGAGTGCACTATGTGTGTATTGTACCTTTTTATTGTTTTTTGATGCCCGGTTCTATTGCTAACTTAAATATATGTTAGTGTAAACTTGTTATCTAGTGTTTGTATGCATTTATAAGTGGAAAAAGGGTGTTCCACTTTACGGCGATTTCCGCTTTACGGCGGTAGCCTGGAACTTAACCTGCCGTATAAGTGGGGCCCTCCTGTATAACACTTTCCATTATAAACTAAAAAATTCGAGGAAAAACTTTTTTTTTTTCGGAAATTTTGATATATTTTAAAAAAAGGTGCATAATTTTTTAAATTTAAATATACAGGGACCCCGCAAACGATGGCCATCGCATAGCGATTTTTGAATAACGTTTATTTTTTTTAAAACGAAAAATTTTTTTCCCGCGCATCCCGATTAAAAACCCGCAAAACCCGATTTTTTCGCCCGGGAGACGCTTCCAATGTGCCCTCAGCAGCCTCACATGTGCCGTCCGTCCCATTTTTTTACCACCACCTCCGGGGAAAAACACCAAGCATACACTCGGATATTTCGTTTTTATTACAGATTTTCGGTGCTGTTTCTGGAAAATAAGGAACCATGGGCCCCAAGAAAGTTCTAGTCCCAAACCAAAACCCTCAAAGGGAAAGAAATTACTATAGAGATGGGAAAGAGATAATTGATAAGTTGAAAGGGGAGGGGCGTATAGCCCCCCCTAGTCAAGCTGTACAAGAAAACCCCAATCAACCTTTCCGCTAATATGTGGGCACCAGAAAGACAATAAAAGGAAAAGCTGTTTTTGGGCCAAAAGGGTTTCAACGGGGTTTTTCCCGAAACAAAGATCGAAATTGATGGAAATTTTGGGAGGCCCTCTTTTTGGTGGGATAAATGAAAAACAATAGCAGGGGGATAGCGTCTCCCCAAGCAAAATCATATGTAAAAAGGGGCTAGGAATTCCCAAGACGTTTAAATTTAAAAAAAGGGCCTGCAACTAGTGAGGGATTTTGAGTGAATTTAAGGCCAGAAAAGGGGTTTTTTGGTTTTTGAGGGGAATTTAAAAAGCTTTAGGGGGCATCCATATTTGTGAAAAGGCTGGTGGGGGGCTGCCAGTTCGGGACCCAAAGCGGCTAAAAAAATATGTCCCAAAATTTCCCAAGGAGTACTGGGAAAAAAGGGAAACTGAAACCAACAAGTTTTTAAATTTTGTGATGAAACGGGCCCTTTGTTTCTGGAAAAAAAATGCCAACAGGCCCCTCCCTTTAAACTCGGGAGGAAAAGGCACTCCCGGGACATAACCCCTATAAAGACAGGCTTATTTTGTTGATTTGTCCCCAAGGGCTACTGGTGTTTTGCAAAGTGAAGCCTTTATTAGTTATCACCCCTGAAACCAGAGCGTTCAGGAAAAAATTCCTCAAGGAAAAATTTGTGTGGCTGTGGAGGGCAAAAAAGTAAGGGGGGGTTTACTAGGGAAATTTTTTTTATAATGGTTTTCAACCCTGCCCTTTGCCCCCCAAAGTGAAAAATTACCTAACTGAAAAGAAAATTTGAACTTAAGTGCCTCCCCGGGGTTAGCAATGCCCCCGGTTTTATCCTAAAAGACCCGGGGAAAAGCGGGCTTTATGGGGACATGAGCTTCATTAAGGTGAAGTTTTTGCCTCCTAATACCACTCCTCTCCTGCAGCCCATGGGGCCAGCAGGTTATTTTTCCCAAAATTTAAAAAAAACTGTACACAAAAAACTCTGTTTGAAAAGGGGCTTTTAAAAGACCTCAGAAACTCAACTGAAATCTAAGAGAGTTTTGGGAAAAGATCACTTTAATATCCTCAAATTTTGTAAACCTTATAGGTAAAAACCCTTGGGGGGAAGTGACAAAGAGGGCCCTTTAACTTTTGCTTTTGGGAAAAAAACTGGGCCAGAAGTGTAGACAAAAAAGGGATTTTGAAGGGTTTTTAGGCTAAACCCTTTAAAATGTTTTTTTGCCCCGTTGGGGGAATCCTTGTGGCATTTTGGGAAAGTCCCCCTTGGGGGTTTGGGGGTTAGTGGGGGGGATGGGGGAAGAGTTTGGGGGGAGGAGGACAATTTAAGAAAAACCAATGATTTGGTGATAGTCAACTTTTAAAAGCAAGAGGCCAGACCTGAGGAAACTGGGTTTAGAGGAGGGGGAAAAGAAATTGAAGAAATTGCCTTCTACAAAGATAAAGGAAATCTGGTAAATTTGGGTTGAAGTGCAAACCTTCATGGAAGGGAAAAACACCCTCACCAGCTTTTTTGCAAGCCGTGTTGGCAACCCGACAAATGAAAAATGTTTTTGAAACACTTTAGGGAAGTCATAAAAAGGGAAAGAAGGTACAGGCCACTATGGACAGATATTTTGGGGCGAAAAAAAGTTCCCGTGACTCTGAAGTGGCCCTAGTGGCATTAAAAAAAGAAGGGAAGTAACCCCAGAAAAGGACTTACTACCTCAAGTCCCAAAGGAAGGGGGTTCCCCCTTTTAAACATTAAAAAACCTCTCCCCCCCCCTCCTCCCATTTTCCCCTCAATTTATTTACCAGATTTTTCAATAAAAGTAAGTGTCCCTTTTAAAAAATGCATGCCTTTTCAGTTTTGTGTTTAAAATTAAAATTTCATGTGGGAAAAAAAATTTTTTTTCATACTTTTGGGCGTCTTTCACGGATTAATTTTTATTTCCTTATTTCTTATGGGGAAAATTCATTGATAACGATTATTTGCATAACGATGAGCCTCTTTGCACGGTTAAAATCTTAACCGGGGGTCCACGTACAGTTAAAAATTTAGAAACCCTTTGAAATTTCATACTTCACTACAGTAAACTTAAACTCTCAAAATGTCTTGCAGATGGCTGTGAAAACTTTCTGCTTGTGGATGCTGGAGTGGGGAAACATTTGGAGATATTGGGTGTTATTATCAGCTTTTTTATCCATGGGTTCGTGATTTAGAAAAAGAGGAGAAAGACCCAGAAACAGGGTTGACCCAAACTATGATGCTTTTCAGCCAATGTTCTCTTGGGTCTAATTTTCCCAAATGTAGTTGATGTGTGGCGATAGTGCAGACGCTCCAGTACAAAAAACAAGTACTGACTTCGACCATCAGTTGATCCAAGGGGGCTCCCCTCATTGGTCGCGCATCACCACTTACGAATTTATCTGGAAATCCAAAATCTTAAAACGCTTTTTTGAAGTGAATCAGCGTCATGGGGGGTTCCTCTACCCCTTCATGATGAGTTTGTGTGTTCCATGTTAATTACAATGAGCGCCATTGGATATCGCAGAAGTCAAACTCTGGGGAGAAAACCGTGATAAATGAAGAGGCTATGGAGGAAAGCCCCAAAACAAAAAACTTAACAGACGTCAGGAAAAAAAAACATCAAAGAAAAATGACCATGACCAACAGGATCAATTGACCCGAGATCCTGTTGAGCCAGAGATCCCGTTTGGCCCGAGGCCTTTTTGAACCAGACACCCCGTTGACCGAGGTTTTCCCGTTTTGCCCGAGGTCCCGTTGAGCCAGAGGGCCCTGTTGGGACAGTCCCTGTTGAGCTAACAGCCCTTTTACCAGAGGGTCCTCCCAACCCCCCCCGAAGGTGGGAACCTTGTCACCCCCTTGTGCGCTAAGCAATGGTTACTCTTCTTACATGGTCCTAAAAGGAACATACCAAAA
>NC_069480.1:2145242-2163610 GCF_026875155.1 Cherax quadricarinatus
TTTAAAGGGTTTAAAAGGTGAGCCCCATTAGTTTTGTGAACGGAAGTTTAAGCTAATTAAAAAAATATAGATGTATGATGATATTAGGAATCGAAGGTCTTACGTTGTTAGTTATAGTTTTTGTGGATTTTGAGCGTTTATTTCGAATCATAAGCATCTACTAAATGGTTTTTATTAAGATTGGAATTTATTATATTAAATGGGGTTTGGGGTTATGAGAGTTTACATGGCCAGGGTTGGTTTGGAGAGTGTGTTTGTAATGTTTTTTTTAGTTATGGTTGCGTGTGAAGGGCCTTTAGGTCAATCTTTATTGGTTTCTATTGTCCGTTCACATGGTAACGATTATTTTAGGAGATCTGGTATTTTAATATGTTAAAGTTTTTGGTACTAAATTTAGTTTTGATAAGATTTGTGATGAATTGAAGGTTGATTCAGATTGGCTTGCTGGTTATATGCTTTACAAGATTATTAATAATAAATCACGATTTTTATTTTTTTTTGTAGGGGTTATATAATAGGGGCTGATTATCTAAGATACATTTTGATTGTATTAAGAGTTTGAATCGTCATGTTAATAGTTTACGGCAGAGTGACAGTAAAGAAAATTGGGAATTTTTATACCGGGTTCTTGTTAGTGAATTTAATTTTGTTGCTAGTTTTAATTTTAACTTTTAGGTCAGTAAATTATCTAATGTTTTATATTAGAATTGAAAGGTCACTTGTTCCTATGCTTGTACTAATTTTAGGCTGAGGGTACCAGCCCGAACGAATTCAAGCCGGAATTTATATATCATTTTATACTTTATTTGCTTCACTGCCTTTATTAGTTTCTTTATTAAGGCTATATAAAAGCATGGGAAGACTAAACATAAGGCTATTGCCAGGAATGGTTGGCTATCAAAGTGTCAGTGTGTTGTGATATTTTTGCTCTGTATTTTCGTTTATAGTTAAATTACCTCTTGTTTATATTTCATTTATGATTACCTAAGGCCCATGTAGAGGCCCCGGTTGCAGGATCAATAGTATTAGCTGGGGTGTTATTAAAGCTAGGGGGGTATGGTTTGATTCGGGTTTTGAGAGAGTTTTCGGAGATTAATAAAATATTTTGTTGGGTGTGAATGAGCCTTGGGATTTTACGAGGTGTTGTCATTACTCTGAGGTGTTTACGTCAGGTGGACATAAAGTCTTTAATTGCTTATTCTTCCGTAGCTCATATGGGTTTGGTGCTAGGAGGACTTGTAGTGGTGATATATGTGATGAATAGTGATAGTGAAAGATGTATAGAGATGGTGATATATGTGATGAATAGTGATAGTGAAACATGTATAGTGAGGGTAACAGACATAGTGAATAGTGAGATGTATAGTGATAGATTTAGTGAATAGTGATGGTGATATATGTGGTGACACTGGGAGATGCTCAAGTCCTAGTGTTTATATACTGACATTTACATATGATAATAATAATAATAATAATAATATTTAATAAATAATAAAATAATCACTAATTTTCCTCTTATAACTCTTACAAGCTTAATGCTCTTAATCGAAAAATAAAACTAATTTTTGAGAAAAAAAAAAAAACACTTTACTTAAAGGGTATAAGGTTCTAGGAATCAACCAAAGTTCTATGGGACTTGGGGCTTTGATGTTGACTTTGATGTTGGTAGCTGGGAGGCCTAGACTTGGAGGTAGCATGATCTTGGTAGCTGGGAAGCCTGGTCTTGGAGGGAGCAGAAAGGGTGTTCACACTACCCAATACCCTTTAGTATTATAATGTTTTAAAACACTTTTCTTATTACCCAGAATTTGTGGTTTTCCATGTTGTTGTGCATTCTGGACTGGTGGTTTTACTTGGGGTTTTGCATCATTATGAAATATTTGCTTGTCTGCTGGCTTAACTTCTATTTTCTGTGGGGTCTCTCCATTTGGACCTGTCAACACACGGCCGCTCAGCATCAGTGCTCGTCTCTCGTAATCTTTATTTTCAAAAGTGGCAAAGCCATACCCACGATGACCTCTGACTCTTCGTGGCATCATGAATTTGATTAAACCGCCGGATTTCTGCAGAAGCTGTTTTACAGTCCTGTAACTGCACAAAGCGGGCACATTGGCTACAAAAACTCCATACCCTGTAGGGTTGGGGACGGTGATGGGTTTGGGCATGGTGATGGGTTTGGGGATGGTGATGGGGTTGGGGAGGGTATTGGGGTTGGGAAGGGGTGTTGAGGTACCAGCATCATCAGTGGTAGGAGGTACTAGCTCACCGCTCACCACTGTGTTACTGGTGCTGTTAAGTGTTAGTGGCTTGAGAAGCCTGCTACGGAAGAATCGCCAGATGTAGTACAACACTCCTAACACTGTCCCAACGACCCACAGAAGAACCACCATCACCTGGGAGGATGAATTATCCTGGCAGGATTCTTTCATCTCCTTGAGGAGAATCTCCAGCTCCTCAACATCCTTGCTGGCTTGGTACAATCTAAAGATAATTCCCAGAAGAGGCCAGGAGTTTGGTGCCCACCAAGAGCTCACCTGCCTTCCAGGGAGCTGTAAGGGGGTATAATTATCACAATTAAATATTATCCCCATCCCAGGGATCCCACAAATTTTCTGGGAAAATGATTCACAAGCCCAGGAGGCTTCCTGGACCTCCATTTGGAGTCGCATTCGGTTCCTCTTCCAGCTCCTGGGCCCACTCATCAAAATAAACAATATAGTCCGACAAAAATCATGATAATGTCCAACACCATGACGAGATACATCAATTTCTTGTAAAATTCCATTTTTAAGGATTTCTTTTTTAGTGTAAACTAGGAAAGAAGATAATAATAATTTATAATATCTCCAGCCACAATAATGGTCAAAATATAATATATGAGAAATATAGTGACCCTAGAATGTTGTTGTTCTGTCCTTGTGTATAGTGGTGGTGATATATGTGATGAATAGTGATAGTGAAAGATGTATAGTGATGGTGATATATGTGATGAATAGTGATAGTGAAACATGTATAGTGAGGGTAACAGACATAGTGAATAGTGAGATGTATAGTGATAGATTTAGTGAATAGTGATGGTGATATATGTGGTGACACTGGGAGATGCTCAAGTCCTAGTGTTTATATACTGACATTTACATATGATAATAATGATAATAATAATAATAATAATCACTAATTTTCCTCTTATAACTCTTACGAGCTTAATGCTCTTAATCGAAAAATAAAACTAATTTTTTAAGAAAAAATAAAACACACTTTACTTAAAGGGTATAAAGTTCTAGGAATCAACCAAAGTTCTATGGGACTTGTGGCTTTGATGTTGACTTTGATGTTGGTAGCTGGGAGGCCTAGACTTGGAGGTAGCATGATCTTGGTAGCTGGGAAGTCTGGTCTTGGAGGGAGCAGAAAGGGTGTTCACACTACCCAATACCCTTTAGTATTATAATGTTTTAAAACACTTTTCTTATTACCCAGAATTTGTGGTTTTCCATGTTGTTGTGCATTCTGGACTGGTGGTTTTACTTGAGGTTTTGCATCATTATGAAATATTTGCTTGTCTGCTGGCTTAACTTCTATTTTCTGTGGGGTCCCCCTCCATTTGGACCTGTCAACACACGGCCGCTCAGCATCAGTGCTTCGTCTCTCGTAATCTTTTTTTTCAAAAGTGGCAAAGCCATACCCCCGATGACCTCTGACTCTTTGTGGCATCATGAATTTGATTAAACCGCCGGGTTTCGCAGAAGCTGTTTTACAGTCCTATAACTGCACAAAGCGGGGACATTGGCTATAAAAACTCCATAACCTGTAGGGATGGGACGGTGATGGGTTTGGGGATGGTGATGGGTTTGGGGATGGTGATGGGGTTGGGGAGGGTATTGGGGTTGGGAAGGGTGTTGAGGTACCAGCATCATCAGTGGTAGAAAGGGACTAGCTCACACCCCTCACCACTGTGTTACTGGTGCTGTTAAGTGTTAGTGGCTTGAGAAGCCTGCTAAAGGGAAAAATCGCCAGATGTAGTACAACACTCCTAACACTGTCCCAACGACCCACAGAAGAACCACCATCACCTGGGAGGATGAATTATCCTGGCAGGATTCTTTCATCTCCTTGAGGAGAATCTCCAGCTCCTCAACATCCTTGCTGGCTTGGTACAATCTAAAGATAAATTTCCCCGAAGAAAGGGCCCGGTTTGGTGCCCACCAAGAGCTCACCTGCCTTCCAGGAGCTGTAAGGGGGTATAATTATCACAATTAAATATTATCCCCATCCCAGGGATCCCACAAATTTTCTGGGAAAATGATTCACAAGCCCAGGAGGCTTCCTGGACCTCCATTTGGAGTCGCATCCGGTCCTCTTCCAGCTCCAGGACCCACTCATCAAAATAACAATATAGTCCGACAAAAATCGTGATAACGTACAACACCATGACAAGATACATCAATTTCTTGTAAAATTCCATTTTTAAGGATTTCTTTTTTAGTGTAAACTAGGAAAGAAGATAATAATAATTTATAATATCTCCAGCCACATTAATGGTCAAAATAGAATATATGAGAAATATAGTGACCCTAGAATGTTGTTGTTTTGTCCTTGTGTATAGTGGTAGTGATATATGTGATAAATAGTGATAGTGAAAGATGTATAGTGATGGTGATATATGTGATGAATAGTGATGGTGATATATGTGATGAATAGTGATGGTGATATATGTGATATATATTTTTAAATTCATTATTTTCTTGTTGCTCTGGAAAAGTAGGGGAATATTTTGTTTTGTCAATGCATAGTGCTCCATTAAATATTATATTTATGAAAGGTTCCTTTTGTGTAATTTGTAGGATAAGATGGCTGAGATCAAAGGCGTTAGATTGTAAATCTAAACAGAAGTTAAACTTTCTTATTAGTATAAATGTAAGATTTAAAAGATTATTACTTTTTTTGACAGCTTTAAAGGGTTTTTTAGTTTAAATTAATTTAAAAAATTTTAGATAAAAAAAATTTATGGATTTTATAAAAAGCCCAAAAATAAGTAGGGAAGAACAAAAAGGGGGACGTAGGTTTTTAAAGGGTTTTTTGAAGGAGATTTTTCCCTTTTTAAATTTGAAAAAGGGAAAAATTGAGTGGGGGAAAAGAGAAAGTCGGATGTAAAAGTAAAGAGTCCCAGTGGGGAAAAAAAGAAAAAATTTTAAAAGGGGGGAAGCAAAAGGATGTTAAAATTTTTTCTTAATAATGATTCATTAAGGGAAAAAAGCCAAAAAAGGGGGTGGCGGGGCCCCCTAAAAAAAGTAAAGTTTTTATTTTTGAAAAATTTTAGGAAAAAAAAAACCCCCGACCCTGATTTAAAATTAAAAGGGGGGGAAAAAAAAGAAATTTGGGGTTTGTGAAAAAAAAAGGTTTACTGAAGCTGAGATTAAAGCTACTATATAAAAAAAAATAAAATTTTTTCAGGTTTCTTGATAAGCATAGAAAAAAGGGCATCCATGTTATAGATTAATAGATGGAAAGGCTAAAATTTTTCAAAAGGGATTTTTTGATTGCCTCCCCCTAGAGCCCCAAATAATAGGGGAAAAATTAGTCCCCCCCTTTTAAGAGCCCCAAATTAAAAACGAAAATTGGGTCCTCCTAAAAAAAGGAAATGGTGTAAAATATTCTGTGGATAAAAAAGAAATAAAAAATATGGGGGGCGATTTTTTGGGGATTGTTATGGGGAATAAAAAATTTTAAATTAAAATTTAAAAACCTTTCCCATGATTTTGGGGGAATCAAAAATAAAAAGGGGGCCCCCCCTCCAAAATTTAAGAAGCGGGCCAAAGGGAGTTAAAGAAAAGTAAAATTTTCTCGGAATAAAAACTTTAAGGTTTGAGGATAAGATGAAAAGGCCGAACCTAAACCCTAAATCAAAAGTATTTTAAGGGGGCCTCTGATGGAAATTGATTTTTTTTTTTTGATAAAGGTTTAAAGGAAAAAATTAACATGGGGTTTGATTTCCCAAAAACCAATTCGGGCCTGAAAATCATGAGGGGGGGAAATTTGGTTCAGGAGGGATCCTGAGAGAAGTGTAATTAAAAAAATGATTTTAAAAGGGTGAGAAAAAAATTTATAAAGAAAGATTGCTCTCATAAATGAGGAAATGAGCCCATTAGTTTGGGTTTTAAGCTTATCTTTTAAAATTATGTATGTAAAAGGGGTTAAAAAGGGGAAAACGAAAATTTTTGACCCTTTCGAGGATTGCTGAAATTTCCCTTTTTACATGGGGAAGGCAAAGGGGTTTTATAGAGGTGGGTAAAATAAAGGGCTGGTCTTTGAAGCTTGGGGGACCCCCCCTTTGATATTTAGTTATTCTTAAAAATTTTAAAAATAAGAAGAAACCTTAAGTTTTTAAAGGAAAATTTAAAAAAAAAAAACAAAAAGGGGGGGTATTTTGTACTTTTTAAATTTTTTTGCTAGTATTTTATATACATTTGTGAACATGGAAGTGGTGAATTGAGTAAAAATTGTATGAGTGAGCAAAATGTATACCAGAACAAATGAAAAACACTGACACTATACATTATTTTTAAAACAGTTATAAGTAGCCCTTTTGGGGAAAAAGGGGGAATTCTACTTATTTTTTTATTATTTTTTTTTTATCCCCATTTGGCCGATTCCCCCCCAAGGGCCCGGGTGGCCCGAAAAAAAAAAAACTTTCACCAAATTCACCCCAAACACTGTCTTGCCAAAAGGGTGCTTTACACAAACAGTTTTTAAACTGCAACTTTAAACAACCCCCCCTTCAGAGTGCGGGCGGGTTTTTCTACTTATATTTGTATTAATCGTTTTTTTTCCCTAGATTCCCTCTTTTCCGTAAAGATAACCTAATAGTGGTCATGGAGGAAGATAAGACAAGCCAGTTTTCTTTATAGAAATTTTTGATAGTTTACACTAAGGGGGTTAATTTTATCCCAGAGGATTTGCCACCCGGTTTAACCCCAAAAAAAGTCAGTGTCATCGAAGCCTGTCTAACTTATTTTTTTTGGGGTTCCTTATTTTTCCCCCCAGGATGAAAACCCACACAAGTCGACTAACACCCAGGTAAAACGGGGAAAAAATGCCGGGAACTAGTGCTATTTTGGTAAATTTAAAAAGCCAGAAAAGGTTTTTGGTTTTGAAAAAAAAAAGAATCGAGTGGCTACACAGTGTAAAAAGGCCTGTTCGGGGAAGAAAAATGCCAAACGGGACCAACAGAAACTCAGGAGGAAAAGGCACTCCCGGGAAAACCCCTTTGCCCTATCAGTCTTTTGCTGCATTTCAATAAAAAAAAGTTCTTTTAAATTCTTCTTTTATTGGGAAGTAAATGCACAATATTACTGTGCATTTACTATTTCACTATTGTCATGAATCCTTTCTTTGTGTGGGGGAAAATGTATTTTTTCATGTGGAAAAATTTTTTTTTCATACTTTTGGGGTCTTTCACGGTTTTAATTTGTTTTCCCCAATTTTCTTATGGGGAAAATTCATTCCCCATCCGATTATTTCGCATAAAAATTACCCCCTTGCACGGTTTAAAAATCTTTTATGCGGGGGTCCACTGTATATAAAAATTTCAAAAGGAAAGGGGTCGGGAAGAACCTGAAAGCATGCAGATAAAAAGGGTTTGGGTGAAAAGGGGAGTCCTAGGGAAAGGGAGGGTGTGTTAAGGAAAGAGAACAGGTTCGCTATGCTTAAAGTGAAAGGGGGGAAAAAAATTTAAAAAAATTTTTAATACTGAATGGTATAAAGTTCTAGAAATGAATTTCATTTTTGGGTTTTACGGCCCAAAAATTTTTTTTAAACTATTTAAAACCTTAAAATTAAAATATTTTAAAATTAAAAGGGTGGGGTTGTGGTCCCGAAGAGATAAGAAAGTTTTTTTAAATCGTGTTGTGAGGTCCCTTTTTAAGTCATTTTTATTTTAGTTTTTTATCACTTGGGGCATTGTTTTTTATTTTTTTTATTTTTAAAAAGGCTTTTTTTCGGGAAATTGTTATGTAAGGGGGTTGGAAAAATTTTTTTCTTTAAATTTTTTTTCTATTGTGGTAAACTTGTTTTATGATGAGAAAATTTCCTGTTTTGGGGGGTGGTTTTATTTATTTCTTCTATGGAAATTATTACGGGGGGGAATTACATGGGGGGGGATAAGAGGTAGGGGCGATTTGTGTATTTAGTTTTTGGTTTTTTTTATCTATAGGGGTTTTTGATTATTAGCCCCTTTAAATTTGATTAGGTTCCTTTTAAACCCCCCCCGGCCCGGGATTGAACCCGCGGTCTTTAAGAGTCTCAAAACCCCAAAGGCCCGTCGCTTTAGCCCAAGCCCAGTTTGGGCAAACCGAGGGGCGGGAGTTTTGAGATCTATAAACCGCGGGTTCAACCCCGGGCCCGGGGGGTTAATGGTTTATTTGCAATCGGGGCATTACGTTTTTCTTAAGTAAAGGACCCTTTTTGGGTTTGGGGAAAGGGATTATTTTTTAATTTTTATGTATTGGTAATTTACTCCCAGAATGAAAAATCGGCAAATACGGGTATGCAAAAGGGTTTTTTAATTAACATTTGGGGGATTTTGGGGGATTTTTTGAGCTTTTCTTTACTTTTTAAAGATAGGGTTGAAATTTTTTTTTTTACGGGGGGTTTTTTAGGGAGAGCCTTTCTGTAGTTAAAATTTTTTGTATGATTGCTGCGGGTAATTTAAAAAAGAGCCCCAAATTCCTTTTTTTCAGTTTGGGTTTCCACACTAGGCTGCCCCACACCTGTTTGGGGCTTTAGTTCTTTCTTCTACCTGTAACAGCTGATTTTTATATTTTGATTGGGTTTTAGTGGAAGTTTGGAAGGTTCGTGTTTTACAAAGTTTTTTTGTTAATTGTTTCTTGTCTAACTATATTTTTTTGGCAGGTCGGGGGCAAATTTTTGGGGTTTTAAATTTAAAGAAGATCATTGTTTTAAAAATTTTTAAAGGCAATTTTTTTAAATGATAAGAGTTTTTTTTTTGGGTTTTTGGGCTGACCTTGCTTTTTTTCCATTTTTTGACTCACGTTTCAAATTTAAGGGCTTTTTTGTTCTGTGTGCGGGGTTTGGTAATTCAAAGGGTAAAGAATATAAAGATATTCGAAATATGGGCAGACTTGGTGGTGTGTATACCTTTGACTGGGGTTTTGTATAAATTTAGCAAAATTTTGGGCTTTATGTGGTATACCTTTTTTTTTTGGGTGGATTCTATTCTAAAAAATTTATTTTAGAAGTTGCGTTTTAAGGGAAATCAATTTTTTAGATTTTTTTTATTTTATTTTTTGTACCGGTCGCAGTATGTTTACACCCTTTCGGGTTAAATTTTTTTTTTGATTAAGGGGCTTCTCTAATACAGTGGACCCCCCCTTAAAAGATCACCTCCAAAAGCGCCCAAATTTTTGTAAGTTTATTTATGTAAGGGCGTTTGTACGTGTTTTGTTTGGGGGTCCCGAAATTTACTAATCTACTTCAAATATTCCTTTTGGGAAAAAAAATTTGGTCAGTACTGGCCCCCTTTAACATACTACTGGAATGAAAAAAGTTTGTTTAACCGGGGGTCCCTGTATTTAAAATTTAAGGGAACAGCATGGAGAAACACAAAACTCTGCAGGAAACTCTGCAGATATGGGGAATTTTCATTTAAAACAGAAAAAAAAGGTTTTTTTTGCCCAAAAGTGTCCCTTACAGTTGTACAGTCACTCCCGAAAAAACTTATTCATTTATTTACTTTTTTATACAGGGTTGCTAACTCCAAAAAATTTTCCCCTATAAATTAAGAAGCAATTCCCTCAAACTGCAATTTGTACACAAATGAAGCAAAAATTTTCCCCCACAAAAGGGCCTTGGCCCTCTTATTGACATAAAAAAGCCCCATCGCAATACTCAAAACCGACTGTTTTTTTTCGGGCGTGCTTAGCCCAAAACCAAATTTCAGAAAATCTATCTAAATATTGACAAAAAACCCACTTGATACAGTTTGGGGAAACACCCCAGCCCCTCTTTAAAATCCCCAAAACTCACAAAAGGGAAAAACTTACGAAAACCACCTTTATAAAAAAGACCCCAAAATTTTAAACCCCTTTTAAAGAAAATCTCAAAAAGGGATACTATCCCCAAATTACAGTCCCCCCCTCTGTATCACTCACTGTTTATCCCCGCCTACGGGAAATTTTTGCGCGAGGGGGCCCCCCCCAAAAGCATCTCAGACCGTTTAAAAAACCCCAAAAAAACGTTCCAGTCCCAAGAGACAAACCAAAAATTTCCCCACCGTAAAAAAACATCCATACTTATTAATGTACCTACATACAAAAATCCAATATTAAAACCTCCCCCCCAAACACAAAAACTCCTCCTTTAAACCCAAACCCTTAAAAAAAGGGGAAATCACTCTTTCCCTGTTCCCCCTTTTCCAAACTCACACTGTAAAAACCCCAATGCACAAAGAGCCCCAAAAATTGCATTTTATTACCTGTTTAATTTATTTATTTATTTTTTATTAATTTTAACATAAATGCAGCCTGCCCAAAACCCCTTGTATTTAAAAAGCATTAAGGGGAGGCTTTAAAATTTAAAATTTAAAATTAATAAGAAATTTCCCAAACATTATTGTAAACAAAAAAACAATTAAACTCCCAGTGGTATTACAAAAAAAAAGGGGATTTTGGTTTGCATGCCTTGCTGTACATTCAGTAGAATGGAGTACAGTGGACCCCCCCGCATAGGGATATTAATTTCCCTGCAAGAGATTTATTGTTATCCCAAAATTTTCGTTATGCGAAAGAAATTTTCCCCCTAAGAAATAATGGGGAAAACAAATTTAAACCGTGCAAGGGAAACCCCCCCAAATTTTGAAAAAAAAAAAATTTTTACCACATTAAATATTAATTTTAATCACACAAAGGAAAAAGGCATGGCCCCAAATTCCCTGGGCACTTACTTTTAAATTTAAGATTGGTGAGATTGATGGGATGGGAGGAGGAGGTGTGTTAAGGTTTTGAAGGGGAAACCCCCTTCCCTTTAAGAACTTGAGGGGGTCAAGTCCTTTTCCCGGGTTTTCTTTTCCCTTTTTCTTTTTTAATGGCCAACTAGGAACAAAGCTTCAGAGTTTACTGGGACTTTTTGCGCACAAAAAATATCTGTCCCCTAGTGGCCTGTACCCCTCGTTTCCCTTTTTGACTTCCCTAAAGTGTTTCACAAAACTGTCAGTGTAATAGTCACCAGCACGGCTTGCAAAAAGCTGGTGAGGATTTATTTTCCCTCCATAAGTTTGCACTTAAAGCCACTTTGCACAGTTTTTCCCTTAAACTTTTTTAGTAGGGAATTTTTTCAAAATTTCTCCCCCTCCCCTCCTTCGAACCAGTTTCCTCAGGTCTGGCCTCTTGGTTGAAGTTGATTTTATCAGCTCATCAGTGGTTAGTTCTTCATTGTTTCCCCCTTTTACCAACTCTTCCCCATCATCCCCAATAACCTCCAACCCCAAAGGGTTTTTTCCCCCCTGCCATAATGGGGTTTCCCAAAATGGCATAAAGGGTTCTCAGGGTTAGGGGCCCGAAACCCCTTTAAAATCCCTTTGGTCTTTCACATTCTGGCCCCCAGTTTCTTCCAAGCAAGTTCAAGGTCCTCTTAGTCACTCCCTCCCAAAACCTTACCCATAAGGGTTTTCACAATTGAGGGTATTAAAGTGATCTCTCCAAAAGTCCTTAGAGTCATTTTTAGTTTTTTTTTTGAGGTCACTACAAAAACCCCTTTTAAAAGAGCTTTTGTGTACAGTTTTTTGAAGTTTTCGTAAAACCCGGGTGGTCCATGGGGTTTCAGGGGAGGAGTGGTATTAGGGGGGCAAAAACTTCACCTTAAAAGAATTTTTATGTTCCCAAAAAAGTCCGGGTCTGGCCCCGTCTGTAAAGGAAAGACCAGGGCAATTGTCTAACAAACCCGGGGCACTTAAGTTCTAATTTCTTTTTATTAAAAGGGAATCCCTTTTCCCCTTGGGGGGAAATTTCATGGTGTAACCATTTATAGAAAAAAATCCCCAGTGACCCATGCCTTTTGTTTTTCCCCCCACAGCACACAAAAAATTTTTTTTTGAGGACATTCTTTTTCCTGAATGGGCTTGGGGGTTTCAGGTGGGAAAAAACAATAAAGGGTTCACTTTGCAAGCACCAGTAGCATTGGGAACACATCAACAGAGTAACCCCCGTCTTTCATAGGGTTTATGTCCTGGGGGTCCCTTTTTTTTCCTGAGGTTTAAAGTAGGGGCCATGCTTTTGGGATTTTTTTCCAAAAAAAGGTTTTTCATCACAATTAAACACTTGTTTCAGGGTTTTAGTCCTTCAGTTTTTAAGTACCTTTGAAAACCTGCCATATTTTTCGCTGCTTTGGGGGTCCGAAATGCACCCCCACCCTGCCTTATCACACTATGTAGCCCCTACGCCTCTTTAAATTTTCCCCAAAAACCCAAACCTTTTCTGGCCTTAAATTCATTTACATCATCACTAGTTGCAGGCATTTTTTTTTAAATTTAAAACCTGATGCAACTTCCCACCTTTTTTACTTATGAAACACTTTAAGATGCAAAACCCGCTTTTTGGTTTTTCCCTTTTCCACAAACCCAAAAACAGTCTCTCAACATCTTCCATCACTTGCGATCTCTGGGTTTGAAAACCCAGGTTAAAAACCCTTTTGGGAAGAAAAGCTTCCTTTATTGCCCTTTTTTTTGCCCACAAAAAGTAGCGATGGTTGAAATTTTGGGGGTTTTCTTTTACAACCTGGCCAATTTGGAGACAAACCCCCTCCACTTTTATACTTATCAATGATCTCTTTTCTTCATCTCTATAGTAATTCTCACCTTAATTTCCGTAGGGGGTTTGGGACTAGAAGCTTTTTTGGGGGGCCCAAAGGCACTTATTTTGCCCGAAAAAAATCACCAAAAAACACTGAATAATACGAAATGTTTTCCCATTGCATGCTTGGGTGTTTCGCGGAGGCTGGCTGGTAAACAATGCCACCCCGCGGAACGTGAGGCTGGCAAAAGGGGGCCCCATTAGACGCGGCTCGGGCAACACGTTGAGCGGGTTTTTTAAGCGGTATGCGAGGCAAAATCTTGGCGATAAAATGTAGGGGGTATTTCGGAAATTTTAAAGTTATTTTTGATTTCCCAAAGGGAAGCGGGGGTCCCCCTGTATTTTGTTAGGTAAATGTAATTAAAAAAAAACAAATTTTTATTTGGGGCCTTTGTTTTTAAAATTTCTTTTGATACAATTAATTTAGATTTAAAATAAGATAAGGGTTTCGTTCCCAATTTTTTTAACCCCGGAAAGGGTTTGCCAACCCCGGAAAAACCCAAAAAAAGTCAGTTTTCATCAAGGAATGTTTAACTTATTTCCCCTTTGGGGCCTTAATCTTGTCCCCCAGGGAAGCGCCCACACCCGTCGACTAAACACCCAGGGACCCCATTTGCTGCTAGGGGAACAGGACAACCCGGTTGTAAAAAGGGAAAAGTTTTCAAAAAGTTTCCCCCCCGCCGGGAAAACGAACCCGGGGCCCCCCGTGTGTTGGGAAACGGGAGTTTTTTGCCACCAAAGGGCCCCCGGGCCCCCTTTTTTTTTTGGGGGGAGTAAGTGAATTTTGAGGAAAAGACTTTAATTTATAAAAAAAGATAATTTTTTTTTTTAATTAAAAGGAAAAGAATTCCCCGATTTTAAAGGGCCTTTTATGTGCATTGAGTTTTTGCATGCATGGATGGACAAAAGGGGGAACTTTAAAGATTTATCTGTGCCTTGTGTTATGGGCCCTGTGTTCCCGTTTTAGGTTTTGGGAAGAAACGTTTTAGGGGGGGGTTTTTTATCAGAGTTTAAATTAATTAGTTTAAATTAAATTTAAACAGAGTTAAGGTCTGTGGGGCTTATCAATTCGAAACTCTTTTTAAAAACCCTTACTCACCCAAAAACTCAATAAATACTCATTAACTCTATCTTTTAACCCTTTTCAAAAAATATCAGTGCTCACTAACTCATCAAAAAATGCTACAAAAATTTTTTAAAAAATTAAAAACCTCCTATTTTAAATACTTTATTTTTTTTCTTCATGTTTATACTGGGGATTTTTTTCCATCAAAAATATAAACATTGCCCTTTCTTAAAATTATTTTTTAAACCCCCCACAATGCTCTGCAACATGGAAAAGGGGGGCTTTCGGGTGTACCCAACCAAATTTTAACTATTTCTTTTGTTTAAAATTGTCTATCATGTTTAAAAAAATAATCAATAAAACAAAAAAAAATTTCTTTCAGGAATGAAAATCCAAAATTTAAACCCCAAACTTTGAATTAAATTTCCATTTTTTCCTAATCACCCAAATTACAAACGCTATGCACATCCCAAAACTTTTAACTGTCCAAACTGGCCTGACATTACCTCGTCACTATAAAACGAGTGTGCACAGTACTAAAAACTTATGACAACAAGTACCTTGTCGGAGCACCATCTACAGCAAAGCAATCATGTCATCTAACTCCCCTTTCAAAAAATAAGTCATGTTGAACCAAAATACAGTGGACCCTCGACTAACGATATTAACTGGTACCCGAGAACGATTATCGTTAGTCGAGTTTTTTTAACGTTAGTCGATGCCATCGTTGGTCGAGGGTCCACTGTATTTTACTAGTGCCTTTTCAGATGACGTGGCCACAAGTGATCAAAGAAATATCAAAAACATCCATAATAACCCACGTGTTTTCATTTTTTTATACAACTGCTATTGTCATCCTGCCACAATGTCCTCATGCCCTAATTAAAAACAATTGTGCAACATGTGTAACATATATCTGTCAGACAAGCTGCCTGGCTGACTGACTTTCTCTCTCAAAGGTACAGTTATAGTGTAAATTACCTAGGATAACCAAAAAAATCCAGTACTGTGCTTGCAGATATAATAAGCATGACTGACTGACTGGCAAGTAATACACTTCATCAGCAATCAAACAGGACTGCATTATCCATAATAACATACTTCATAACCTCCTCCAACACACACACACACGCACGCACGCACGCACGCACACACACACACACACACACCACACACACACACACACACACACACAACCACACACACACACACACACACACACACAGTCAGAAAAAACATTACCAGACGTACACACTATGTGTAACAGTCCAAACAAAAGCCAGGGCTTCCCTGCAGAAAATGCACCATCATCAAGTGTCAAACCACTGCTTACTACTGTCATCAGCAGTTAGTGACTGACTTGACTGATTAACACTGTCTTACACCATGCTCAACAAGTTTCGTATATACTCCATATATAAAAAAATTGTTGGGAACCTATACTTTCTATAGAGTTTAGACAACAGTACATGACCAAGGCAGGTCATAAATGTTACCCGTCCACTGTCCTTGTCATTGAGTACAATTTCACTACCTAATATTAGTGTCACAATAAACACTGCCTATTAAATCACAAACTACTATAAATTATAATGAATCAAAACAAAAATTATTTAAATCTAAAAAAATGACAAAAAAAAAAAAAAAAAATTAATACCCCAATCACCAGCACTTTCCAAACAGCACAACTCCCCCATTGCCATCACGTTAGATCCACCCCCACTTCGTGGCCTTGTATCCCACTAAGTATTGATCCTGACTGCTTTGTGTCACCAAGAACCCTGCCTCAAAGTGTTTCTTCAATTTTATTGTGTTTTCTCACCTCCCTTTTTTTTGGACCATGCTCGCTTATTTAGTAGCAATTGCAAGCATAAAAAAACAATGCACTATTACAAAAATTTTTCGTATCGACATCGTGTGGTTGCTCGCCCATACGGCAGTGCCGCACTGACTGGGAATGGAGTGTGGGACCACCTCTGTGTGCGCACACATGCCAGGAGACTGCTCGTACGAGTCCAAACTGGCGACAATTTGTCGGGCAGATGACAATCCATGAGGCGTTATTTTGACGAAAAAATTACGATCCGTGAAGATTACAAAGAGCAAGGCTTACAATATTCGAGGGTCCAGTGATAATTACAATTTATACTACTACTTTCTCATTTTCACAGCCAATCTTTTCCCCGACACTAATATAGGTACTCAAATAGTACTCAGTCAAAAAACAACACAACAAACAGGTCGACATTTTCACCTGCCTTCATCATTTACTATTGTCTAAATAATACAAACTATTTATTTATACATCTCAGCAAACATTTTAAACACGGGTCAACTATATATCAAACTCGTGCAACATGAAATGTCACTAAACCGCTGACACTGAAGCACTCAGTGACACTTGTGATCGTGCACTACTTCAGGGAACCCTGCCTTTTATTTCTTTCCACTGGTTGTACACAAACATGTCTGCCTTGTCTGTCTGTCTGCTGCCTGTGTGTCTCTTTCACTCCCCTTGTCTCTCTATCTCAGGCAGCAGCTCATAACCAACAGGTATTACACACAATTTCACTTTTAAAGTAAAAGGACACAAAAAGCAAACTAATGTAACATTTTATTGTGGCAACGTTTCATCTCCAGGGCTTAGGTCAGCTTGACAAAGCTCCTGGAGAGCGAACTTGCCCTATTAAAATGTCATTAGTGCACTTGTGCCCTTTTACTTACATATTGTTGGTAATTCTACCAACAAAATACACAATGCATTGTCCATTCCTTATCATCAGTGAAAATGTATTATTACTTGCCACTGACTTTTCCAGTCATTGTTTATTTGTCTTTAATCTACAACAACTATATAGCACTTGCCGAGGAATTTTTGGTTACCCAGGTATTTACACTATGTATAATAACTGAAATGTAAATATGTGTACATGTGAAAAACAGATGGACAGACAGAGAATAGACAGACAGCCAAAATAAAATCAATAAATCAGTCAGTCAGCCAGCAGCCAGCCTACCAAATACATATTTACACATTCCAGAACCATTTCTTTTATACTTTAGGTATACATTATACAACATTCTCGCTGGATGACACCACCAGTGCTATCAAAAATGAAACCATATTGCACAAATGTTACACATGGGGTTATTATCCATCTTTATAATATTTTCACCACTTGGGGCCCACATCCTCACACTATCCTTTTAAAAGTCTTTTTTTATTTTCTATAATTATAGGGCAGTGATTCAACTCCGGGATAACAACTTTACTGTACATTTCCTTGTAAAAACTTTACTGTACATTTCCTTGTAAGAAACTGAAATGAAAATCTATGACAAATCATTCGACTTGAGAAATATATCGATTAATCTTGCTTCTGAAATCTGGATTTATATTTACTGTTCAGTTATCTCCGTAGTGAATTGTCAGAAACTCAAAATTACTTTGATAAAGTTACATAAGCAAACTTAAAAGTTACCATTAACAAAATATTCCTTCAGTAATGTTTGAATAAATGGTTTAGAAAAGCAACAAGTTTATGAGACACTTGACTGACATTTAGGAATCTTTATTCTGGAAATGTTTTGCCAGCCAGTGATCCATCAGTCCAATACAGAGAAACAGTGGAAAAATGAGGAAGGAAATGAGGTAATCAGTCCTTCAGCTTATAGTTGATGTAATCAGTTTCATCTATCTTGTAGAAAACTGATGGACTGATTGCACCAAATCCAGGCTGAGGGACTGATTACCCCAATTCCCCTTCTTGTTTTCATCATTCTTCGTATTGGACTGATGAAGCCACTGTGTGGGAAGACATTTATGCAAAGATTCCCAAGAGTTGCACATTTTTGTCTAATTTTATCAACTAGTTGGTTTTCTGAACAATTTATTTATATAAAATAAACATAAATACATATTTAAATAAATTCAGATAAATCATATACTTATAAATCTAGTCATTTTTTAAGTCAAACGTTGAGTTCTTGCTTAGCCGTCCTTGCCATGCCTTTCCCAGGATTTATTTTAGATTTTTTTCTGTACTGAGTTTGCTTTAAAAAAGCTCTATTACATTGGAGTGCTTGGCTGTGGTCAGGGCTCGTTATTTTTTACAGTGTCTTCATGCATATTAAGCTCTAGTTCAACATGGTATTTTTGAAGCAGCTCTACAAAAAATAAACCTTTATTTTCCATTAATTTATGGTATGATCCTTTAGGACACACTGTAAGAAGAGTATACCATTGCTTAGGCACAAGGGAGGTGACACAGAGTTACCACCCTTTTGGGGGGTTAGGAGGACCCTCTGGCTCAAAAAGGGACTGTTAGCTCAAAAAGGGGCTGCAGCCCCCAGGGGGCCCCTTTGGGTCAACAGGGGCCTCTGGGTCAAAAGGAAATCTGGCTCAACAGGGTGTTGGTTCAAAAAAGGACCTCTGGCCAAAA
>NC_069480.1:2164110-2176610 GCF_026875155.1 Cherax quadricarinatus
ACAAGAGGCAGGGGGGACAAGAGGCGGGAAGAAGAGGGGAGGGAAAAGGGCAGAGAGGCAGGGGAAGGGGAGAGCGGGAAAGGACAGAGAGGGGGGAGGAAGAGAGAGCGGGGGGGGGAGGGGCGGAGGACAGGGGAGGCGGGGGACAGAAAAAGGGCAGGGAGGACAGAGAGGCAGGGAGGACAGAAGGAGCAAGGGGGACAGAGAGGCAGGGGGACAGAGGAGAGGGAACGGGAAAAAGCAGGGGGAAAGGGCAGGGGAGAAGAGAGGAAAGGGAAAGGAGACAGAGAGGACAGAGAGGCAAGGGAGGACAGAGAGGCAGGGAGGACGGAGGGGCAGGGAGACAGAGAGGTCGGGGAAAGGAAGAGAGAGAAAGGGGAAAGGACAGGAAGAGGAGGACAGAGAGAGCAGGGAAGACAGAGAGAGCAGGGAGACAGAGAGCCAGGAAGGGACAGAGAGAGAGGGAAGGACAAGAGGCAGGGAGGACGGGGAGAGAGGGAAGGAAAGGAGAGCAGGAAAGCAGAGAGAAGAAGCAGAGAGGCAGGGAAAGGCAGGGAGGCAGGAAAGAAAAGGACAGAGAAGAACAGGAGGACAGAGAGAGAGGAGGACAGGAGAGGGCAGGGAAGGACAGAGAGAGGCAGGGAAAGACAGGGAAGAAGGCAGAGGAAGGAGAAGCAGGAGGACAGGGAGGGGCAGAGAGGAGAGAGGAGAAGCAGTAGACAGAGGAAAGAGAGAGGAGGGAAGAGAGAGCAGGGAGACAGAGAGAGCAGGGAGAAGGGAGAGGCAGGGGAAGACAGAGAGAGCAGGAGGAAGAGAGAGGCAGGGAGGAGCAGAGACAGAAGCAGGGAGGACAGAGAGAGAAGGGGGGAGAGAGGCAGAGGAGAGAGACAGAAGAAGAGCAGGGGAGGAGAGAGTGCAGGGAGGACAGAGAAGAGGAGGGAAGGAAGAGAGGAGAGGGAAGGACAAGAGAGAGCAGGGGAAGGAAGAGAGCGGGAAGGAGAGAGGCAGGGGAAGAGAGAGGCAAGGAGGCAGAGAGGCAGGGAGGAGAGAGAGAGCAGGGGAAGGACAGAGAGGCAGAAGACAGAGGAGAAGACAGAGGAGGAAGACAGAGAGGCAGGAGAGACAGAGAGCAGGAGGAGACAAGGAGAGGCAGAGGAAGACAGAGAGAGCAGGGGAAGACAGAGGGCAGAGAGAGAAGGGCAGGGACAGAGAGAAGCAGGGAGAAGAGAGAGGCAGGGAGTAAGAGAGGCAGGAAGACAGAGAGGCAGGGAAGACAGAGAGGAGGGAAGACAGAGGCAGAGACAGGGAGGGAGAGAGTAGAGGCAGGGAAGACAGAGAGGCAGGGAGGACAGGAGCAGAGAGGGAGAGGCAGAGAAGAAGAGGCAGAGAAAGACGAGAGGAGAGAGGAAGGACAGGGAGGCAGAAAGGAGAGCAGGGAGAAGAGCAAGAGGAAGAAGCAGGAGAGGCAGAGGAAGAGAGAGGCAGGAAGGAGAGAGAGGGAGAAAGAGAGGCAGGGAGCAGGAAGAGCAGGGGAGGACAGAAGAGGGGCAGGAAGAGAGAGGCAGAGGAAAGAGAGAGCAGGGAGCAGGAGAGAAGAAGAAGAGAGCAGAGGAGAGAAGAGAGAGCAGGGAGACAGGAGGAGGCAGAGGAAGACAGAGAGGCGAGGGAGACAGAGAGAGCAGAGGAAGACAGAGAGGCAGAGGAGACAGAGGAGGCAGAGGAGAAGACAGAGAGGCAGGGAAGGAGAGAGGAGCAAGAGAGGAAGGTAGAGAGCAGTGAAGGAGAGAGGCAGGAGGACAGGAGAGAGGCAGAGGAGAAGGAGAGAGGCGAGAGAGAGAGAGAGCAGCGGAAACACAGGAGGACAGAGAGCAGCCAGAAACACCAGGAGAGGGAGAGAGAGCAGCAGAAACACCAGGAGAGAGGAGAGAGAGCAGCAGGGAACCCAGGAGACAGGAGCAGCAGAAACACCAGGAGAGAGAGAGAGCAGCAGAAAACACCAGGATACAGAGAGGCAGCAGAAACAACAAGGAGAGAGAGAGGAGCAGCAGAAACACCGGAGACAGAGAGCAGCAGAAACACCAGGAGAGAGAGAGTAGGCAGCAGAAACACCCAGGGAGAGAGAGAGAGTGCAGCAGAAACACCAGGCAGGAGGAGAGAGAGCAGCAGAACACCAGGAGAGGAGAGAGAGAGGAAGCCTGAAAACTCCAGGAGAGAGAGAGCGCAGGCTGAATCACCAGGAAGAGAGGAGGCAGCAGAAACACCAGGAGAGAGAGAGAGAGGAGAGAGAGAGAGAGAGAGAGAGAGAGAGAGAGGGAGAGAGAGAGAGAGAGAGAGCAGCAGAAAGCCCAGGAGATAGGACCAGGAGAGAGAGAGAGAGCAGCAGAAACACCAGGAGAGAGAGATGAGACGCAGCAGAAAGACCAGGAGAAAGACCAGGAGATGAGAGAGCAGCAGACTGAAACACCAGGAAGAGAGAGAGAGCAGCAGAAAACACAGGAGACAGAGAGAAGCAAGCAGAAACCCAGGGAGACCAGAGAGAGCTGCAACACAGGAGAGAGAGAGAGAGCAGCAGATCACAGGAGAGAGCAGAGAGAGAAGAAGAAAACCCAGGAGTGAGAGTGAGCAGCAGAAACACCAGGAGAGAGAGAGCAGCGAAAACACCAGGAGAGAGAGAGAGAGAGAGAGAGACGAGAGTCAAGAGTGAGAGCAGAGAGAGAGAGAGAGAGAGAGATAGAGAGAGCAGAAAAGACTGGAGAAAGACCAGAGTGAGAGAGAGAGCAGCAGAAACACCAGGAGAGAGAGAGAGTGCTAGACAGTAAGACAAGGAGATAGACCAGGAGAGAGAGAGCAAGCAGTAACACAGGAGAGTGAGAGGAGAGAGAGGAGAGAGAGAGAGAGTAGAGAGAGAGTGAGAGAGCAGCAGAAAGTACCAGGAGAAAGACCAGGAGAGAGAGAGAGGCAGGGAGAAAACACAGGAGAAGAGAAGAGAGAGCAGGAGGTGGTGTTGCTGTGTGCTTCTCTAAAGTGTTCCATGCCCAGCACATAGATGTTGCACCCCTACACATCTTGAATGATGTTCTTCAAGCTATGTATACACACTAGTCCTCTTTTACTAGCATGTGCTATTGTTTCAGACCTCTAGTGGCAACATGCAAGACCCTATCAAAAACGTCCGAATGGAAAAATATTGACCTCCCTTGTACAACACAACTGTAAAAATATTATAATTGTTGGTGACTCAACCAGCACATTATTAAGAGGGACTTTGTTTTGGACTTCTTGCAGTGTTTGGACATGAGAAACTTTGTTGATTTCCCTACTCATATCTCTGGATCCTCCTTGACCCAGTAGTGGTGATCTGGCAGAGGCATAGTCAACGTGTCAACCCCTCGGGTACGTTGGATAGTCTGACCACAAGCTGTTTTTTCCACACTTAAGATCCCAACAGAACGAGGTGAGGAGTCCACACGCACAACCTGGCTATGGGAAAGAGGTAATTGGCCAGCCCTTTGCTCTGAGCTCGCCACCACCGACTGGAATGCTCTTCTCCAGGGGGATGTTGACAACCAAGTGAAAGCCTTCACTGGACACATCCTTAATCTGCAACAAGAACACATTCTCACCGGCAATATGTGACAAAGCCTACAGATCAGCCTTGGTTTGGCTTTCGTTGTAGAGAGGCTGCTACTGCTAAGTACAAAGCATGGCGAAGGTATAAGGGGACATCCTACCACCTATAACAGGAACTTGCACATGCAAGCCTGTAGGCATATGGGTGATGTTCAAAAGTGGGCCATTGCTAAATGGGAGTTGGACACTAAAAGAAAGTTAGCATCAGGTAGGGTGGCTCCAAAACCTGGTGGTCCCTGGTCAAGGACAGACAAGGTTATCTCCTGATGAACTTATTCCACCTCTAAATCGACAGGATGGGACCACCTCTACTGTAGTCAAGAGAAGCGGACCTCTTTGCTGAACACTTTGCTACCAAAATGCAAGTTCCTGATCCAGCAAGGGACCCTCCTTGGCTAGCTGCAAGAACTGTATCAAAACTGTCAGGGGTGACAATAAGGCAGGAGGAGGTGCATTTCCTTCTTAAATCACTTGACCAAGAAAAGGCTGTGGGCCCAGACAAGTTGAGCCCAAGATTGTTGAGAAGATGTGCAGACCAGCTAGCAGCACCTCTAACTCGCATCTTTCAGCACTGCCTAGTACAGTGCAAATGGCCCTCTCCATGGAAAGAGGCAAATGTAGTCCCTGTTTCACAAAAAGAAGAGCAGAGCAGAAATCAGCAACTACAGACCAGTGTCACTCCTGTCAATCACTGGTAAGATCCTTGAGACAATAATCTCAAGACAAATGACAGATTTTTTTGACTACCCCTCATACTTTGTGATCGTCAATATGGCTTCAGGAAAGGTTACTCTGCTGCTGATCTGTTGTTAAACCTCTCCACTAAGTGGCACCAGTCACTGGATGAATCCAAAGTCAGCTGTGTGGTAGCACTGGACATTTGCTGGCGCTTTCGACCGGGTGTGGCACCAGGGCCTCTTAGCAAAACTTCAAGCACTGGGAATTGCAGGCTCTACGCTATGTCTCCTCAGTGATTACCTTCATGGTAGATCTCTAAGTGTAGTCCTCAATGGAACGGAATCAGCAAGACATCCTATTGGGGCAAGCGTTCCACAAGGAAGTGTGCTGGGTCCACTGTTATGGAATGTCTACTTCAACGACCTTCTTCATCTCATCCCAGAATCACATGCATATGCAGACGACTGTACACTGACATTCACTTATCCAAGAGAAGAATGCCAGCTGCTCTAAGCTACATCAATCACCAGCTGAGAGCTATATCAGCTTGGGGAAATAGATGGCAAGTAACATTTGCACCTGAGAAAACGCAAATGATGATCGTCTCTAGGCACCATGATGGTAATGCTGGTGCAGTAGTAAGGATGAATGGGAGGATGTTGGCACCTGGAGAAGAAGTTGATATCCTTGGGGTGAAATTTGACTCCAAACTAACCATGAAGAACCATGTTGTAAATCTTGCAAACAAGGCAGCCAGAAGCTTACAGCACTTCGCCGTATCTCGCATCTGCTTGACAGTAGGGGTTGCAAGATACTGTACGAGGCACAAGTACGCTCAACACCTTGAGTATGCTCCACTTTCTTGGTTTGCCTGTCCCCCCTCTCATCTGCGACTGCTTGACAGAGTAGAGAACAGAGCAAGACGTCTCATCTCTCGCCTGGACCCATCTGGATGGATCTGTCATTTCAGCAGAGCCTTCAACATAGGAGGGATGTGGGTGGCCTTACTGTTATGTACAAGGCCAATATTGTCAAAATACCACACTTGGATCCACTTCGAGGACAGCGCGAAACAAGCTTTATGCCACAGACGGGCAGAAAGCAGCAACTTCACTCTGGCTGTACCCTTCTCCAGAACATCACTCCATCTGAGATTCATACATACCCAGGATGACTCGAGTATGGAACACATTTCGTTCAGCATAATGATGTCAACGAGATAACGTCAGTTGATCAAATGAAAATGCTGGCCCACAGATGGCTCCAACTTCATCCTGTTCCCTACTTGTATGTCTCATAACAATAAAAATGCTTTCAAATGAGCTGATGTAGGTAACAGCTCTTAGCTTGTCATAAAGTTAGGAATCCTTAACCTGTAAAATAGCTTGTCAATAAAGCTGGGATCCTTAACCTTGTCAAACCATGTGTAAAAAAAAAAAAAAAAAAAAAAAAAAAAGACCAGGAGAAAGACCAGGAGAGAGAGAGCAGCAGAAACACCAGGAGAGAGAGAGAGAGAGAGAGAGAGAGAGAGAGAGAGAGAGAGCAGGAGAAAGCAGGGAGGAGCAGGGCTAAGCCAGAGGTTGAACCAGGTGTCCCATAGCTGGGTTGGTAGCGCATTTGTTTCACACATTGATGTCCGTGGTTCCATCCCCGGTAAGGGTATACCTGGAGATACCTTGGGGCGTGTTTCCTTAAAGACACCTGCTGTCTCTGTTCACCTAGCAGTAAGTAGGTACATGGGTGTTATTCTGCTAACATCTGCTGTCTCTGTTCACCTATCAGTAAGTGGGTTCCTGGGTGCTAGTCTACTAACACCTGTTGTTACTGTTCACCTAGCAGTAAGTAGGTGCTTGGATGTTACTCTACTAACACCTGTTGTCACTGTTCACCTAGCAGTAAGTAGGTACCTGGGTGTTACTCTACTAACACCTGTTGTTACTGTTCACCTAGCAGTAAGTAGGTACCTGGATGTTACTCTACTAACACCTGTTGTCACTGTTCACCTAGCAGTAAATAGGTACCTCGATGAAATTGCTAACCTGGAAAATACACGAACTTTTGTTGCACGAATAAGTACGATAAAGCACCTAAATTACTGGGTACATCTGAGGTCCCTTGACCTGTACTCCTTGGAACCCAGGCGAGAAGGATATATAATTGATGTCAGCTAGGTCTGCATTAGTTGTAACATGTACTTGTAGAAATTAATAAATAATCTACATCTGGAAAACCCTAGAGATTAGTCCCAAATTGGCACGAGAAAATCACTCTAAGAAATGAAAAGACTCAGCAGGAGATGCAACATTCCTCCAATGAAAAGCTGCAGGGGCGCCATGAGTACACTAAGAGACAACACAGTAAGTGTCCGGGGCCCAAGACTGTTCATCTGCCTCCCAGAATACATGTATGTAAGAGGGATTAACAATAGACCCTTGGCTGTCTTCAAGACCAATAAACTGTCTTCAAAACCCCTGGCTGTCAATGTAACAGCCTGTACTGTCAGAACACACAGCCTAGCTGTCTGTTCTGACTAGTTCATATTTCGCGGCATTTAAGTGCTGCCCTCTGTAGGCTCACCCAGGTCAGTGGGAGGCTGAGCCCATTTGCTCTCACTCCTAGGCCGACCGACCTGATAGGCACAAGTGCTCCCCCTCCACGGACTGGCTTGCGGTCACTCCCTCACACTGCCCGTTGTGTACTCACTCCTATCCAATTAAAGCCAAACTAGTCCACGGCCGTATTATTGCTACCTACGCTACCTTCATCGGCACTAGACTGCTGTTCAGCAGCAAGAACAGTAATAACAGGGGTGGCAGCGGTGGAATTGTACATGTATTCAGTTTCCTGTAATCGATAACAGGGCGCCAGGTTCCGTCTTTCTTGGGGACCAGAATAAGGGGAGCATTCCACAGGGAAGTGGACTTCTCAATAACTCCATCACGGAGCATCCGTGTAATGAGTTCTTCGGCGAAGACTCTTTGTGCATGTGGCAGGCGATACGCAGGTACATAAATGGGTTTAGTACCTTTGTCAAGTGGAATACGGTGAGAGATCAGTGGGGTCAAAACCCATCGACTCACCGTATTCCACTTGACAAGGGTACTAAACCCATTTATGTACCTGTGTTTTTTCCTGCCACATGCGCAAAGAGTCTTTGCCAAAGAACTCATTACACGGATGCTCCGTGATGGAGTTATTGAGGAGTCCACTTTCCCGTGGAATGCTCCCCTTATTCTGGTCCCCAAGAAAGACGGAACTGGCGCCCTGCCTGTTATCGATTACAGGAAACTGAATGCATGTACGATCCCACCACTGCCACCACTGTTATTACTGTTCTTGCTGCTGAACAGCGGTCTAGTGCCGATGAAGGTAGTGTACGTAGCAATGATGCGGCCCAGTAAGGCTCCATACTTATGGCCTGCGACCCAGGACAACAGTACATTTCTGTGACATTGACGTACCTACTGACTTGTCTGACTCCTACGCTAGTTATGCTAATTGTTTGCTTGCAGAAATGGGTATAAATGCGCACACATTGTATAGCTAGTTGATAATGGAGTCAGGGTGGACAACATCATGTAAATATGTAAATACTTTAAGAAGGGTACCCAGAGTATAATGAATTCCATGGATATAGTATTATTGTAAGTATGTGCACCCAGTGTTTTTATAAAAAAAAAAAAGCCTGTATTACAGTCAGGGCAGTGCTGCCCTCTGAGTCACATGTCACACCTTAGGAAATGCTACTGTCAGTCTTTGTTTGCAGATGTGAGGTGCAACAACATTCGTAGACGAGTGGTCAACTGATGTTCAGCCCTGCAGACAACCTGTATATAGAAGATTTTAGTTCCAGTGCTGACGTCTCCGGACTCTCTCCTCAATTAAACAGCGCTGGCAAACCAGTTTTCTCTTCCCCTGGATGCGAGAGTTTTTTTTTTTGCCTGTTGCATTTTTATGTCCATTTTTGATTTACAAGTGAGCAAAAGCCTGTCCCTCTCTGGGGTAACTAGTGTAAGTAATTCCTTTATACCTACGGGCCCACCAGTATTGTCGCGTCGGGACGACACGAGGTGCGTGGCCGAGCAAATGTAGACAGCCTGTACTGTCAGAACACACAACCTAGCTGTCTGTTCTGACTAGTTCATATTTCGCGGCATTTAAGTGCTGCCCTCTGTAGGCTCACCCAGGTCAGTGGGAGGCTGAGCCCATTCGCTCTCACTCCTAGGCCGACCGACCTGATAGGCACAAGTGCTCCCCCTCCACGGACTGGCTTGCGGTCACTACCTCACACTGCCCATTGTGTACTCACTCCTATCCAATTAAAGCCAAACTAGTCCACTGCCGTATCATTGCTACCTACCTTCATCGGCACTAGACCGCTGTTCAGCAGCTAATAACATCAAGACCCCCGGCTGTCTTCAAGACCCCGGGCTCTCTTCAAAACCAATAGCTGTCTTCAAGACCCCCTGGCTGTCTTTAACACCCCTGGCTGTCTTCAAGACCCCTGGCTGTTTTCAAGACCCCTAGCTGTCTTCAACACCCCTGGCTGTCTTCAACACCCCTGGTTGTCTTCAAGACCCCTGGCTGTTTTCAAGACCCCTGGCTGTCCTCAACACCCCTGGCTGTCTTCAACACCCCTGGCTGTCTTCAACACCCCTGGCTGTCTTCAAGACCCCCAGCAGTCTTCAAGACCCCTGGCTGTCTTCAAGACCCCTGGCTGTCTTCAACATCCCTGGCTGTCCTCAACACCCCTGGCTGTCTTCAACACCCCTGGCTGTCTTCAAGACCCCTAGCTGCCTTCAAGATCCCTGACTATCTTCAAGACCCCTTGCTGTTTTCAAGACCCCTGGCTGTTTTCAAGACCCCTGGCTGTCGTCAAGACCCCTGGTTGTCTTCAAGACCCCTGGCTGTCTTCAACACCCCTGGCTGTCTTCAAGACCCCTGGCTGTCTTCAACACCCCTGGGTGTCTTCACACCCTGGCTGTCTTCAACAAACCCCCGGCTGTCTTCAAGACCCATGGCTGTCTTCAACACCCCTGGCTGTCTTCAAGACCCATGGCTGTCTTCAACACCCCTGGCTGTCTTCAAGACCCATGGCTGTCTTCAACACCCCTGGCTGTCTTCAACACCCCTGGTTGTCTTCAACACCCCTGGCTGTCTTCAACACCCCTGGTTGTCTTCAACACCCCTGGTTGTCTTCAACACCCCTGGCTGTCTTCAACACCCCTGGCTGTCTTCAACACCCCTGGCTGTCTTCAACACCCCTGGTCGTCTTCAACACCCCTGGTTGTCTTCAACACCCCTGGTTGTCTTCAACACCCCTGGCTGTCTTCAACACCCCTGGCTGTCTTCAACACCCCTGGTTGTCTTCAACACCCCTGGTTGTCTTCAACACCCCTGGTTGTCTTCAACACCCCTGGTTGTCTTCAACACCCCTGGTTGTCTTCAACACCCCTGGTTGTCTTCAACACCCCTTGCTGTCTTCAACACCCCTGGCTGTCTTCAACACCCCTGGTTGTCTTCAACACCCCTGGCTGTCTTCAACACCCCTGGTTGTCTTCAACACCCCTGGCTGTCTTCAACACCCCTGGCTGTCTTCAACACCCCTGGTTGTCTTCAACACCCTGGCTGTCTTCAACACCCTGGTTGTCTTCAACACCCCTGGCTGTCTTCAAAACCCCTGGCTGTCTTCAACACCCTGGCTGTCTTCAACACCCCTGGTTGTCTTCAACACCCCTGGTTGTCTTCAACACCCCTGGCTGTCTTCACACCCCTTACTGTCTTCAACACCCCTGGCTGTCTTCAACACCCCTGGTTTGTCTTCAACACCCCTGGCTGTCTTCAACCCCTGGTTGTCTTCAACACCCCTGGCTGTCTTCAAAACCCCTGGCTGTCTTCAAACACCCTGGCTGTCTTCAACACCCCTGGCTGTCTTCAACACCCCTGGCTGTCTTCAACACCCTGGTTGTCTTCAACACCCCTGGCTGTCTTCAACACCCCTGGCTGTCTTCAACACCCCTGGTTGTCTTCAACACCCCTGGCTGTCTTCAACACCCCTGGTTGTCTTCAACACCCCTGGCTGTCTTCAACACCCCTGGCTGTCTTCAACATCCCTGGTTGTCTTCAACACCCCTGGTTGTCTTCAACACCCCTGGTTGTCTTCAACACCCCTGGTTGTCTTCAATACCCCTGGTTGTCTTCAACACCCCTGGTTGTCTTCAACACCCTGGTTGTCTTCAATACCCTGGTTGTCTTCAACACCCTGGCTGTCTTCAACACCCCCGGCTGTCTTCAACACCCCTGGCTGTCTTCAAACTCCCTGGTTGTCTTCAACACCCCTGGCTGTCTTCAACACCCTGGCTGTCTTCAACACCCCTGGTTGTCTTCAACACCCTGGTTGTCTTCAACCCCCCCTGGCTGTCTTCAACACCCCTGGCTGTCTTCAACACCCCTGGCTGTCTTCAACACCCTGGCTGTCTTCACACCCCTGGTTGTCTTCAACACCCCATGGCTGTCTTCAACACCCCTGGCTGTCTTCAACACCCCTGGTTTACTTCACCCCTGGCTGTCTTTAACACCCCTGGTTGTCTTCAACACCTCTGGCTGTCTTCAAACCCCTGGTTGTCTTCAAAACCCCTGGTTGTCTTCAACATCCATGTTGTCTTCAACACCCCTGGTTGTCTTCAACACCCCTGGTTGTCTTCAACACCCCTGGTTGTCTTCAACACCCCTGGTTATCTTCAACACCCCTGGTTGTCTTCAACACCCCTGGTTGTCTTCAACACCCCTGGTTGTCTTCAACACCCCTGGTTGTCTTCAACACCCCTGGTTGTCTTCAACACCCTGGTTGTCTTCAACACCCCTGGTTGTCTTCAACACCCCTGGTTGTCTTCAACACCCTGGTTGTCTTCAACAAACCCCTGGTTGTCTTCAACACCCCTGGCTGTCTTCAACACCCCTGGCTGTCTTCAACACCCTGGTTGTCTTCAAGACCCCTGGTTGTCTTCAACACCCCTGGTTGTCTTCAACCCCCTGGCTGTCTTCACACCCCTGGCTGTCTTCAACACCCCTGGCTGTCTTCAACACCCCTGGTTGTCTTCAACACCCCTGGTTGTCTTCAACACCCCTGGTTGTCTTCAACACCCCTGGCTGTCTTCAACACCCCTGGTTGTCTTCAACACCCCTGGCTGTCTTCAACACCCCTGGTTGTGTTCAACACCCCTGGTTGTCTTCAACACCCCTGGTTGTCTTCAACACCCCTGGCTGTTTTTCAACACCCCTGGCTGTCTTCAACACCCCCGGTTGTCTTCAACACCCCTGGCTGTCTTCAACACCCCGGGTTGTCTTCAACACCCTGGTTGTCTTCAAACACCCTGGCTGTCTTCAACACACCTGGGTTGTCTTCAAACACCCCTGGCTGTCTTCAACACCCCTGGTTGTCTTCAACACCCTGGCTGTCTTCAACACCCCTGGCTGTCTTCAACACCCCTGGCTGTCTTCAACACCCCTGGCTGTCTTCAACACCCCTGGTTGTCTTCAACACCCCTGGCTGTCTTCAACACCCCTGGTTGTCTTCAACACCCCTGGTTGTCTTCAACACCCCTGGTTGTCTTCAACACCCTGGTTGTCTTCAACACCCTGGTTGTCTTCAACACCCCTGGCTGTCTTCAACACCCCTGGCTGTCTTCAACACCCCTGGTTGTCTTCAACACCCCTGGTTGTCTTCAACCCCTGGTTGTCTTCAACACCCCTGGTTGTCTTCAACACCCCTGGTTGTCTTCAACACCCCTGGTTGTCTTCAACACCCCTGGCTGTCTTCAACACCCCTATTTGTCTTCAACACCCCTGGTTGTCTTCAACACCCCTGGCTGTCTTCAACACCCCTGGCTGTCTTCAACACCCCTGGCTGTCTTCAACACCCCTGGCTGTCTTCAACACCCCTGGTTGTCTTCAACACCCTGGCTGTCTTCAACACCCTGGTTGTCTTCAACACCCCTGGTTGTCTTCAACACCCTGGTTGTCTTCAACACCCCTGGTTGTCTTCAACACCCCTGGTTGTCTTCAAGACCCCTGGTTGTCTTCAACACCCCTGGTTGTCTTCAACACCCCTGGTTGTCTTCAAACACCCTGGTTGTCTTCAACAACCCTGGTTGTCTTCAACACCCCTGGCTGTCTTCAACACCCCTGGTTGT
>NC_069480.1:2184110-2281639 GCF_026875155.1 Cherax quadricarinatus
CCTTACTCATCCTTCTTCCTTACCCATCCTTTTTCCTTACCCATCCTTCTTCCTTACTCAATCCTTCTTCCCTTTCTCATCCTTCTTCTTCCTTACCCATCCTTTTTCCTTACCCATCCTTCTTCCTTACCCATCCTTCTTCCTTACCCATCCTTCTTCCTTACCCATCCTTCTTCCTTACCCATCCTTCTTCCTTACCCATCCTTCTTCCTTACCCATCCTTCTTCCTTACTCATCCTTCTTCCTTACCCATCCTTCTTCCTTACCCATCCTTCTTCCTTACCCATCCTTCTTCCTTACCCATCCTTCTTCCTTACTCATCCTTCTTCCTTACCCATCCTTCCTTACTCATCCTTCTTCCTTACCCATCCTTCTTCCTTACTCATCCTTCTTCCTTACCCATCCTTCTTCCTTACTCATCCTTCTTCCTTACCCATCCTTCTTCCTTACCCATCCTTCTTCCTTACCCATCCTTCTTCCTTACCCATCCTTCTTCCTTACCCATCTTACCAAAGCTCTGGTCTGGACAAGAACAAAGTGAAGGTGTGGGCATCCCGCTCAGCTGGTGCTTGGCAAGCTGCTCCACAGGATATAATTGAGAGATTCTAAATCCTGTTTCTATTTACAAAAGAACTCATGTTTCTTCTTTCTTTCAGGGTTCAGTTTTGGGCAAGAAATCTTGGCAGTACATCTGGAAGTTGGCCGCCATATTGACTGAGCTGTGACGGGCCCTTGTAAACAACAACAACAACAACAACAACAACAGCTGGTCAGTCATTCTGGGATTTTTTTTCTCCTTTCTTTTTATTTGAGAAATTTTATCTCCCTATCTACTGATTGATGGTTATAATATGTTTCTTTGTTGGTGATTTTGTTTTGGTTATCCTCATTAATGTGAGAAAAGTGCTTGGAGGGTCACTAATTTTTTTTCACATTGAGAACATAAGATTTTGTTTGGATATTTTTAACCTGGAGAGTTAAAACCCAGGATAACCTAGGATAACCCGGGGTAGAGAGGGTTAGCCACTCAGGATAACCCAGGGTAGGGTGGGATAGCCACCTAGGATAACCCAGGGTAGGGTGGGATAGCCACCCAGGATAACCCAGGGTAGGGTGGGATAGCCACCCGGGGTAGGGAGGGTTAGCCAGCCAGGATAACCCAGGGTAGGGTGGGATAGCCACCCAGGATAACCCAGGGTAGGGTGGGATAGCCACCCAGGGTAGGGTGGGATAGCCACCCAGGATAACCCGGGGTAGGGTGGGATAGCCACCCGGGGTAGGGAGGGTTAGCCAGCCAGGATAACCCAGGGTAGGGTGGGATAGCCACCCAGGATAACCCGGGGTAGGGTGGGATAGCCACCCGGGGTAGGGAGGGTTAGCCAGCCAGGATAACCCAGGGTAGGGTGGAATAGCCACCCAGGATAACCCGGGGTAGGGTGGGATAGCCACCCGGGGTAGGGAGGGTTAGCCAGCCAGGATAACCCAGAGTAGGGTGGGATAGCCACCTAGGATAACCCAGGGTAGGGTGAGATAGCCACCCAGGGTAGGGAGGGTTAGCCAGCCAGGATAACCCTGGGTAGGGTGGGATAGCCACCCAGGATAGGGAGAGTTAGCCAGCCAGGATAACTCAGGCTAGGGTGGGATAGCCACCTGGGGTAGGGAGGGTTAGTCAGCCAGGATAACCCTGGGTAGGGTGGGATAGCCACCCGGGGTAGGGAGAGTTAGCCAGCCAGGATAACTCAGGCTAGGGTGGGATAGCCACCCAGGGTAGGGAGGGTTAGCCAGCCAGGATAGCCCAGGGTAGGGTTGGATAGCCACCCGGGGTAAGGAGGGTTAGCCAGCCAGGATAACCCAGGGTAGGGTGGGATAGCCACCTAGGATAACCCAGGGTAGGATGGGATAGCCACCCGTGGTAGGGAGGGTTAGCCAGCCAGGATAACCCAGAATAGGGTGGGATAGTCACCTGGGGTAGGGAGGGTTAACCAGTCAGGATAACCCAGGGTAGGGTGGGATAGCCACCTGGGGTTTGGAGGGTTAGCCAGCCAGGATAACTCAGGTTAGGGTGGGATAGCCACCCAGGGTAGGGAGGGTTAGCCAGCCAGGATAACCCAGGGTAGGGTTGGATAGCCACCCGGGGTAGGGAGGGTTAGCCAGCCAGGATAACCCAGGGTAGGGTGGGATAGCCACCTAGGATAACCCAGGGTAGGGTGGGATAGCCACCCGGGTAGGGAGGGTTAGCCAGCCAGGATATCCCAGGGTAGGGTGGGATAGTCACCTGGGGTAGGGAGGGTTAACCAGTCAGGATAACCCAGGGTAGGGTGGGATAGCCACCTGGGGTAGGGAGGGTTAGCCAGCCAGGATAACCCAGGGTAGGGTGGGATAGCCACCCAGGGTAGGGAGGGTTAGCGAGCCAGGATAACCCAGGGTAGGGTGGGATAGCCACCTGGGGTAGGGAGGGTTAGCCAGCCAGGATAACCCTGGGTAGGGTGGGATAGCCACCCGGGGTAGGGAGAGTTAGCCAGCCAGGATAACCCAGGTTAGGGTGGGTTAGCCACCCGGGGTAGGGAGGGTTAGCCAGCCAGGATAACCCAGGGTAGGGTGGGATAGCCACCTCGGATAACCCGGGGTAGGGTGGGATAGCGACCCGGGGTAGGGAGGGTTAGCCAACCAGGATAACCCAGGGTAGGGTGGGATAGTCACCTGGGGTAGTGAGGTTTAGCCAGCCAGGATAACCCAGGGTAGGGTGGGATAGCCACCCAGGGTAGGGAAGGTTAGCCAGCCAGGATAACCCAGGGTAGGGTGGGATAGCCAGCCAGGATAACCCAGGGTAGGGTGGGATAGCCACCTGGGGTAGGGAAGGTTAGCCAGCCAGGATATCCCAGGGTAGGGTGGGATAGCCACCTGGGGTAGGGAGGGTTAGCCAGCCAGGATAACCCAGGGTAGGGTGGGATAGCCACCTAGGATAACCCAGGGTAGGGTGGGATAGCCACCTAGGATAACCCGGGGTAGGGTGGGATAGCCACCCAGGGTAGGGAGGGTTAGCCAGCCAGGATAACCCAGGGTAGGGTGGGATAGCCACCTAGGATAACCCAGGGTAGGGTGGGATAGCCACCTAGGATAACCCAGGGTAGGATGGGATAGCCACCCAGGATTACCTGGGGTAGGGAGGGTTAGCCAGCCAGGATAACCCAAAAAAGCCAATGACTTCTTTGTGTAACTGTATTTGTGTGTACGTAAATATCCTTAATATCTTTATTTGTACAAGTACATATACAAGGTTTACAGACCATAGCTGACATCAATTACATACATTGGACCCTCGAGTAACAACACTAATCCGTTCCAGAGAGGTTGTCTTTAACCGATTTTTTCGTTATCCGAATTAATTTTCCCCGTAAGAAATAATGGAAATCCAATTAATCCGTTCCAGACACCCAGAAGTATTAAACAAAATAATGTTTTTTACATAAAATATACATTTCCCTACACAGAAAATAATGAGATATGCAGAATAAACAATACTGAAATGACACCTTTATTAAAGATGTATTGATGAGTGATGAGATGGGAGGGGAGAGGATGGAAGAGTTTACTATTGTTTGGAAAGGGAATCCCCTTCCATAAAGACTTCAGTTAACAAGTCCTTTTCTGGGTTTACCTCCCTTCTTTGTTTTTTAATGCCACTAGGACCAGCTTGAGAGTCACTGAACCCCTGTCGCACCAAAAATCTGTCCAGAGAGCTCTGTTTCTGGCGTCTCTTTAAGATTTCCCAAAAATGGGACACAACATTGTCATTGTAGATGTTGCCAGCACAGCCTGCAACAGTTGTGTCCGGGTGATGTTCATCCATAAATGTTTGCACAGAAGAAAGCAAGAACACTGCAGCAGGCCTGATGGCCCACACTAGGCAAGTCCTTCACAAACCGTCCCACTAACAGAATCGTATTTGCCCAGCCTAATTTTCAGTGCTTCCCAAGCAATAAGCTTTGATAATTCTATTCATTCATGTGCAAGTCCCACTTAAATTGTGTGTGTGGGGAAGTACCCTGTCTGGTATGTGGGGAAGTACCCTGTCTGGTGTGTGGGGAAGTACCCTGTCTGGTATGTGGGGAAGTACCCTGTCTGGTGTGTGGGGAAGTACCCTGTCTGGTATGTGGGGAAGTACCCTGTCTGGTATGTGGGGAAGTACCCTGTCTGGTATGTGGGGAAGTACCCTGTCTGGTATGTGGGGAAGTACCCTGGGCTGGTATGTGGGGAAGTTCCCTGGCTGGTATGTGGGAAGTACCCTGTCTGGTATGTGGGAAGTACCCTGTCTGGTATGTGGGGAAGTACCCTGTCTGGTATGTGGGGAAGTACCCTGTCTGGTATGTGAGGAAGTACCCTGTCTGGTATGTGGGGAAGTACCCTGGGCTGGTATTGGGGAAGTTCCCTGGCTGGTATGTGGGAAGTACCCTGTCTGGTATGTGGGGAAGTACCCTGGGCTGGTATGTGGGGAAGTACCCTGTCTGGTATGTGGGGAAGTACCCTGTCTGGTATGTGGAGAAGTACCCTGGGCTGGTATGTGGGGAAGTTCCCTGGCTGGTGTGTGGGAAGTACCCTGTCTGGTATGTGGGGAAGTACCCTGGGCTGGTATGTGGGGAAGAACCCTGTCTGGTATGTGGGGAAGTACCCTGTCTGGTATGTGGGGAAGTACCCTGTCTGGTATGTGGGGAAGTACCCTGGGCTGGTATGTGGGGAAGTACCCTGTCTGGTATGTGGGGAAGTACCCTGGGCTGGTATGTGGGGAAGTTCCCTGGCTGGTGTGTGGGGAAGTACCCTGGCTGGTATGTGGGGAAGTACCCTGGGCTGGTATGTGGGGAAGTTCCCTGGCTGGTGTGTGGGAAGTACCCTGTCTGGTATGTGGGGAAGTACCCTGGGCTGGTATGTGGGGAAGTTCCCTGGCTGGTGTGTGGGAAGTACCCTGTCTGGTATGTGGGGAAATACCCTGGGCTGGTATGTGGGGAAGTTCCCTGGCTGGTGTGTGGGGAAGTACCCTGACTGGTATGTGGGGAAGTACCCTGACTGGTATGTGGGGAAGTTCCCTGGCTGGTGTGTGGGAAGTTCCTTGGTTGGTATGTGGGGATGTACCCTGGCTGGTATGTGGGGAAGTACCCTGGCTGGTATGTGGGGAAGTACCCTGGGCTGGTATGTGGGGAAGTACCCTGGGCTGGTATGTGGGGAAGTACCCTGGGCTGGTATGTGGAGAAGTTCCCTGGCTGGTGTGTGGGAAGTTCCCTGGTTGGTATGTGGGGAAGTACTCTGGCTGGTATGTGGGGAAGTACCCTGGCTGGTATGTGGGGAATTACCCTGACTGGTGTGTGGGGAAGTACCCTGGCCGGTATGTGGGAAGTGCCCTGGCTGGTATATGGGGAAGTGCCCTGGCTGGTATATGGGGAAGTGCCCTGGCTGGTATATAGGGAAGTTCCTTGGCAGTCTGTTTATTATTGCTGTGAGAGGCCAAAAAATGATGTGTGGCGACCCATTCGCATCACGACTTTCCCATTAGTATATTAAATTGAAGTTTCAGTGTCCACTGTACAAGAATGTTATAGTGACTACTGACCTGTTTGCAGAATTAATGTGGGAAAGTTTATTCTCCATTAGTATTACAGTACATACTTATTATTTTACAAACTTCAGTAGCTGTAATTTCTTCCTGCTGTACTATGACAAACTTGAGTAACTGTAATTTCTTTCTACAGATCTATACAAACTTCAGTAGCTGGTTGAGGATACCCTGTTTCATGGATGTGCTGAGTCAGTGGCATGGGTTCCAACCTGGGCTGTTGTTGGTACCACATAGCACCACCACCTATTAATGCATGCGATCTATCCATCCCAGTTGTAGCCACATCGTCATCGCTTTTACTGTCTGTTCCGGCGTAGGGTCACAGGATGTACTCAATCCACTCGGAATTGCACGTGGCACACTACCAGACCACATGGAGCATTGTATGAACTGATGCTTCACCAGTGAATATTCTTCCTTGCAGTCACTACTCGAATGGTCATCAAGAGCAAGAAAATCAAAATCCACGTCTTTGTCATCACTATTACTCAGACCTGAGGCCCGACCACAGGAAAATGCGAGCTGATGCTTACGGCAAGTGCAACTGAACGTGACCCAGATGGACCAGCACCAGAGGTGGAAGGTTGAGGGTTGTCAAGGCTTTGGTCGCTATTTTCGATATCCCATGTATTACTGCTTTTGGTCACAGTTTGTTCGAAACCATAGGATTCATCTTCGGATCATTTTCTTGTTAGAACTGTCACTTGGGAAGAGGGAGGAGATTCCCAGTTTGACAGGGATTGAGGGTTTTCCTACCACGAGGTGTGGCGAACAATGGGTACCGAGATGGCGTTCCCACAATGCACTGCAAGTGCCCTGATTTTTTGTTTACTGCATACATTGACCATGCAGACCTTCTCTAGTATGTAGGCTTATGAGCCTTCTCATGCTAAATTTGAAGCCTCTAGAATTTTTTGCATAAGTACTACGGCACAAATAAATAACAAAAAAGGCACAATACCGTGACTGGAACGATACACAAATAACCCGCACATAAAAGAGAGAAGCTTACGACAACGTTTCGGTCTGACTTGGACCATTGACAAAGTCACACTTTGTCAATGGTCCAAGTCGGACCGAAACGTCGTCGTAAGCTTCTCTCTTTTATGTGCGGGTTATTTGTGTACTATGGCACAGACAGTAAGTGATTTCAAAGGAATAGTACTATGGCACAGTCAGCAAAAGGGTTCAGCTAATTGTGTAGGTCTTGAAATCTGAATGGAAAAATGAGACCAGTAGCAAGATGTATTATTAGTGCTGTTGGGGTACCAGGGTACTAGTGATGAAGTGCCTGGGTACAAGCAACACTGAGGTGTTTTTTAGGATGGTTTTTGCAGTTTTATTGGCTTTGATGCTATCAATTGATAGAGGGCAGCCTTACTACTGTTGCACTGAAGACAATTTTAAATTTGGTATAAATATATTTTTACTTTTGTAAATAAATCATTTTCATTACAGGATTGTGTGGAGAAGTGAGGACCTGTGGAGGTGACAGCTTGGTTAAACGACATGAGTATATGGTCAAGAACAATGGCAGGGAGGTTAATGCAAGGAATTGAACCTGTCATGAACCAGGCAGTGGTGCTGTATTGCCTGCACTTCCTGGTTTCAACTTAACCTTTATCCTTTTATACTCTGGGCTCGTAAACCAAGGAATTAGAACTAACCACTTTACTTGGATTGAACCCTTAATGAAAGGTGTTTGTCTTGAGCCAAGGAATTGGAGCTCACCTCTTTATTTTTCCTTGTGATTATTGCCTTCCGGTCCCATAAGGCACTGTATAACCTTTAGAAGTTTAGCTCCCATCCCGATAATGTAGTCCCCATTGGGTTTCCCGTCTCTTTTTCCCCCCTCTTCCTTTCTCAATTCCTCTTAACCTTCACATTCCTATCCTTGCCCATCCTAATATAGGTGGAGTTGTGGACAGGGACAAGCATGTAAGTCTGTGAGAGAGCACCTCACAGAGTGGAATAAGCCTGCAAGCATGTTCCCTACTGGTTCCCCAATGGTTTACCCTTGGGGGTTTCTCAAAGGGGGTAGACCTCTCGCCTACCTTGAGGGTCTAGTAAGTGGCTGGTGGGGGGAATGAGTCCTCACCTGACAAGCCTGACTGACACTCTCTTCATAATGCTCAGGGATGACCTACTTTATGTTAGCAGAAAAGCAGCAGCAGCACAGCGATCCTCACAGCATGTAAGACTGCTGCCGGATGTTACTGGGCAACCAGAAGACCACTAACGGCCTGTAATCTTGCCCTCTCAACCATCCTAAGTCATTCCATATACCTTACCTCTGATCAACCTGTAATCCTCCTACCTGCACACCCATCCTAAGTCACTCCATATATTTTCTCTCTGATCTTTTCCTCATATTTTCTTACCCTCATCTCTTTCTCTCTCCTTAATAACTCTCACTCTTGTTTCTTCCTCTCTCTTTACCAACTCTCACCCTTGTCTCTTCCTGTCTCTTTACCAACTCTCACCCTTGTCTCTTCCTCTCTCTTTACCAACTCTCACCCTTGTCTCTTCCTCTCTCTTTACCAACTCTCACCCTTGTCTCTCCTCTCTCTTACCAACTCTCACCCTTGTCTCTTCCTCTCTCTTTACCAACTCTTACCCTTGTCTCTTCCTCTCTCTTTACCAACTCTCACCCTTGTCCCTTCCTCTCGCTTTACCAACTCTTACCCTTGTCTCTTCCTCTCTCTTTACCAACTCTCACCCTTGTCTCTTCCTCGCTTCTTACCAACTCTGACCCTCATTTCTTCCCTGTGAGCAGTAGAATTTGAATGTTTTTAAGAGAAATGCTGTGAATAGACTTTTGTGATTAAATTCTAATTTTCATTACAGGATTGTATGGACAAGAAGTGAGGATCCAGAGAATTGACTGCATAGTAAAAAAAAAAAAACTTCAGTGCATAGTCAGAAACAAAGGAAACCAGGTTCTTGAACCTCTTGTGTCCAGATGCCGTCATCTTGAACCTCTTGTGTCCAGATGCCGTCATCTTGAACCTCTTGTGTCCAGATGCCGTCATCTGAAGTGTCCAAGAATCTTCAAAACAAATTTTTCTTTTTTTCTTAGGAAATGGAAATCTTTTTCTGAAGGTAATAAAACGAAAAGCACAAAAGTTTTTGTTAAATTGGTGGAATTATGCTTTTGCAAATTTTGCTTTGTCATCATATTTACATACTAATTTTGCCCAATTTGAGTCCTATGTGAAGCCAGTTACATAGTTCCAGTCAACCAAATTCTTACTTATCTTGCTACTGTCTTCCATTTTATTGATTGCCCCCAAGAAACTGCCCAATCAACTACTTCAACTCTCCAATAAATTGATCAGAAATTGGTAAATTAGCCAATTTCACACAAATTTCAATGTAAGTTCCAGAATAAACATTGCAGGCATTCGGTTGCTGCTTATCCGAATGTGCCGAGCTCGTGTAGTACAACAGCACAGACCCAGAGCTCAAACATATAGTACTATGGCATAGACATGAAAAGGGATAATGAAAGAAGTCTTGAACCAAGGAACTGGAGCTTGATCCTTGTTTTCCTTGGTTCAAATGTGAATGTTGCCTTCCATTCCCATAAGGCATTGTATAACCCTTAGGAGTTTAGCTCCCATCCTGATAATGTAGCACCCATTGGGTTTCCTCTCTTTTTCCCTCTTCCTTTCTGTATCCTTCTTTACCCATCCTAATACAGGTGGAGTTGTGGACAGGAACAAACATGTAAGTCTGTGAGAGGCAGCATATCAGGGAGTGGAATAAGCCTGCAAACATGTCCCCTACTGGTTCCCCAGTGGGTTACCCTTGGGGGTTTCCTCAAAGGGGGTAGACCTCTCACCTACCTTGAGGGTCTAGTAAGTGGCTGGTGGGGGGAAAGAGTCTTCACCCGACAGGCCTGACTGACACACACTTCATAATGCTCGGGGATGACCCACTTTATGTTAGCAGACAAGCAGCAGCAGCACAGCGATCCCCACAGCGATCCTCACAGCATGTAAGACTGGTGGATCTTATTGGGCAACCAGAAGATCACTAACAGCCTGTAATCATCCTGCCCTCTTAACCATCCTAAGTCATTCTGTATACCTTACCTCTAATCAACCTGTAATCCTACCTGCTTACACATCCTAAGTCATTCCATATATTTTCCCTCTGATCTCTTCCTCATATTCTCTTGCCCTCATCTTTTTCCTCTCTCCTTATCAACTCCCCACCCTCATTTTTCCCTGTGAGCAGTAAAATTTGAAGTTTTTTGAAAAGAAATGCTGTGAATAGACTTTTGTGATTAAATTCAAATTTTCATTACAGGATTGTATGGACAAGAATTTGAGGATCCAAAGAGTGATTTGCATAGTAAAATAAAAACTTAAAGTGCATAGTCAAAAACAAAGGTAAGTAGGTTTTTTAAAACCCCTGGGTATCAACCCCCAGTCTGAAGTGTCCATAATGTCCAAGATTCTTCCCCCTCCCCCCCCCCCCAATTTTTTTTTCTTGTGAAATGGTAGAGAATCTTTTTCTGAAGGTAATAAACCCAAAAGCATGAAATTTGATGGAAAATTGTTGAAATTACAAAAAAATTATGCTGTTTGTTTGTGTTTTTATGCTCAGCAATTTGCCCACTTCGAGCCCTTTTTGAAGCCAACTACATTGTTCCAGTCGACCAAATTCTTAGCTATCTTCCATTTCATTGATTGAGCCCAAGAAACTACCCAATCAATTATTTCAGCTACCCAAAAAAGTGATCAGAAATTGGTAATTTGGCCAATTTCATACAAATTTCAAAATAGGGTCCAGAATAAAGAGTACAGACTTTCCTGGCACTAAAATAACATTTCCTCTGTTCATTAGTTATGTTCCCAGACTTTACACATGAATTCCATTTCGAACTGGTGGACAGCAACTACCCAGGAGAGTACTACTACTACTACTGCTACTACTACTACTACTACTGTCCTGCCAGATGAGTGCAAGACAGAAACCTTTATTTGTCCTACTTGATGGTAGGAGTGCTGATGTCTTTTTTTTGTTTGTTTTATAAACACAAGATAAGAGGTATATCTTAGTAGTACTTTTACTTACAATTATGTCACAGTACACATGTATGTATACATTTATGTATACACACTCATCTGAGTGTTCTTTGGTTTTTCTTAATAGCTCTTGTTCTTATTTTCCTTTCTTATCCATGGGGAAGTGGAATAAGAATTGTTCCTGCGTAAGCCATGCATGTCGTAAAAGTCAACTATGCGAGACATTCACCCACTCTGCCTGTTGTATCCCAACAAGTGAGCATGGCTGTCTCCTGTATTACCCATGCTTTAACAAGAGGTACAAAATAAAAATAAGAACAATTGCTATATTTACTTGATAAAAAAAAAGAGGGGGGAATACACCATTATCTTAGAGAATTACATAGAAATAATAATTGACTCGTGGGACTTATTACCAGGAGGGGGTGAGAACGTTATCAGTAACACGGACTCGTACTCTCTCTCAGTTCACCAACCACCAACCCGAGCTCCACCCCAAGCGGCCCGTACACACTCGGCTGTCCAGAGCTCCCACTCACAGGCCCTCTCTCTCTCCCTCCCTACTGTTTCCTTGGCTTATATTTCTTTTCTGCAACCCCCTTTAAACCCCAGGTTTTGGGAGTTTACCCTCCGGGCACAAAGGAACGGCACCAGGATCTTGCTGTGCCAAGGCGAGGGTGTGACAATTTACACTGGTCATTCAAGTAAATTTTGACCTTACAAGCACAGTTGACCTACATTACAACTAAAATGCCCAAACTTACAGCTTACTAAAAATTTAAAATAAAACCTTTAAGCTGGGGTGTTTGTACATGGGTGTAGTACACATAAAAAGATGGAGATGATTGTGGATGTTATAAATGAAAAGAATTTGGATGTCCTGGCTTGGTGAAACAAAGCTGAAAGGGTGGTAGAGAGTTTCAGGGGAGAAATAAATGGGGTTAGGTCAGGAGTTTCCAATAGTTAGAGCTAAGGGAAAGGGGTAAAGTAAAAGGACACAAGTGCAACAATGTGACATTTTTAAATTTTGGCAACGTTTCGCTCTCCAGGAGCTTTGTCAAGCCGTCACAAAAAAGTACATGGACCCCGAGGGTATATATAGGCTCAGAGTGAGGTACAATACTATGGTAGTTTGGGAGTAGTACAGTAATGCAAGTTATAGTAGTAATACAATATGTTAGAACAATTAACTCGCACACGAGTAAAAGGATATAAAAGCTATTACTTGGGTAACATCAAAATACTTAAAAAAATATTTCTATTGGAGGCTGATAGAGAAGGCCTGTTTCAGTGTTCAAATTTTCTGTAATTGGTTTGGTAGTATTAACAGGAAGACTAGTGATGGCAGGTTTACTGTTTTCAGGAGGATTCTTTCTAAGACTTCAGAGATGGTGAAGCTGCCTCTGTTTTTTGAACGTATTAGAAATGGCTATTAGTGAAGATTCAAGGCACTTGCGTCTGTGGAAAATAGTTTCTTTGATTACTAATTGGGTGTCCCTGAATTTCAGGAGATGATCGATTGGTGGAATTTCGGTGTTGTACACAGGCGTTGTTCAAGTTATCGTTCCTACATGCGTAAATGTGTTCATTGAGGCGGGTGTCGAGGTTTCTTGCTGTTTCACCTACATAAATCTTGCTGCAGCCTCCACAGGGTATAGTGTAAACCCCTTTGTTGACTGGTTTGTGGTGCTTGGATTTTGTTCTGGTTAGATTCTTTATTGAAGTGCTAGAAGTGATGGTGATTCTGGTGTTAGCTTGTGAAAGTACTTTAGAAACATTCAGTGCAATCTGGCTGTTGGGAAGAATTATAACTTTGTTAGGAGTGGTGTTGGTGTGTGGAGAATTAATGATCTGAAGTGCTCTTTTCTTGCAGTCTTTGGTGAAAAAGGAAGGAAAATGTAAATCATTGTAGGTTTGGTGAATGTACGTACATTCCTCGTCAAGAAATTCGGCATGCTCTCGGGAAAAATCCAGTGACGATGCCTCTTTTGGTCTTAGTATCTTGACTGGAATAGAAGTGTGCGAGATCATTTTTATTTGTAGGTTTTCAATAAACTTGAAATCTTAGGTTGTTGTCTACTTTGTGAATGAGGGAAGTCTAGGAAAGGTAACTTGCCATTGGACTCTTCTTCTAGTGTAAACTGGATCGCCGGTTCAACTGCGTTGAGCCTTGCCTGAAGATTCCGTACATCAAAACGTCTGGGAGTTCTTATGAGGACGTCGTCCACGTAATGTAACCAAGTGACGCTTGAAGGGACGATGTTGGCGAAGTGTTTGGACTCTAGGTGTTCCACGTAAAGAGTTGGCAAGATGGGAATGAAAGGGGGACCCCGATTCCCATGCCGTAGGTTTGTTTGTAGAGCTTGTTATTGAAAGAAAAACAGTTGAAATTAACACAGTTCAATTTTTTTTTTTTTAACAAGTTGGCCGTCTCCCACCGAGGCAGGGTGACCCAAAAAGAAAGAAAATCCCCAAAAAGAAAATACTTTCATCATCATTCAACACTTTCATCTCACTCACACATAATCACTGTTTTTGCAGAGGTGCTCAGAACACAACAGTTTAGAAGCATATACGTATAAAGAACACAACATATCCCCCCAAACTGCCAATATCCCGAACCCCTCCTTTAGAGTGCAGGCATTGTACTTCCCATTTCCAGGACTCAAGTCCGGTTATATAAAATAACCGGTTTCCCTGAATCCCTTCACTAAATATTACCCTGCTCACACTCCAACAGATCGTCAGGTCCAAATACCATTCGTCTCCATTCACTCCTATCTAACACCTCACGCCCCGCTTCTGGGAAGTCCAAGCCCCTCGCCCACAAAACCTCCCTCTACCCCCTCCCTCCAACCTTTCAAGGAAAGACCCCTACCCCGCCTTCTTCCCCTACAGATTTATAACGCTGTCCATGTCATTCTACTTTGATCCATTCTCTCTAAATGACCAAACCACCTCAACAACCCCTCTTCTGCCCTCTGACTAATGCTTTTATTAACTCCACACCTTCTCCTAATTTCCACACTCTGAATTTTCTGCATAAAATTTACACCACACATTGCCCTTAGACAGGACATCTCCACTGCCTCCAACCACCTCCTCGCTGCAGCATTTACAACCCAAGCTTCACACCCATATAAGAGTGTTGGTACTACTATCCTTTCATACATTCCCTTCTTTGCCTCCATAGATAACGTTTTTTGTCTCCACATATACCTCAACGCACCACTTGCCTTTTTTTCCCTCATCAATTCTATGATTAACCTCATCCTTCATAAATCCATCCACCGACACGTCAACTCCCAAGTATCTGAAAACATTCACTTCTTCCATACTCCATATTTATTTCTTTGCTAAGGTTACAATGTGTGTTTTCATATAGTATGAATGGAGCAGAGAAAGCCATTATCATGCCTAGGTATTTCAGGCAGACTTTACCTAATACTTATACACTACTTTTTTCTAGACAGGTGAAGAGTGGTAGAATACAAACAAACAAACAAACAGTCAATCTTCACTCTATTGTTAATATGAGGTAGTACAATTTATGACAATCTTACATTTTTAAGTACAAAATTAGCTTCTTTTACAGTGCTAGAATACAAATGTTATATATTTCACTTTTATTATTAATATGAGGTTGTACAATTTATGATAGCCAGTTTATGATACAATCAATCATACATTTTTAAGTTTGTAATTAAGTTCATAGGTAGTAGGTTGGTAGAAAGCAACCACCCAGGGAGGTACAATGGTCCCTCGCTTTTCGTAGTTCTTGGCAATCGTAAATTTCGCCAATCATAGGGGTATTTTTGTATAAACATGGACTTGCTTTTCATAGGTTGACTCGTGAATAGTAGTTCGTCCGGGACGCATATGCACGGTGTGAGACGGGGAGGCCTCCGTACCCAGCCAGTCTGGCATTGTTTACCAGTGAGTGAAGGTCCCCTCAAGTGCTCCTACGAAATATTTCATAGTATTCCACTCATTTTAGTGCTTGCAAGTACTAAATAAGCTACCATGGCTCCAAACAAAGCTCCTAGTGCCAAGCCTGTGGTAAAGAAGGTGAGAAATATGTACAGTGACAGAGTCTTGGGCCATTTTAGGGAAGTGTTCAAGAGACGCCAGAAACAGAGCTCTCTCCACAGTTACTTTGCGAGACAGGACTAGAGTGACTCTCAAGCTGGTCCTAGTGGCATTAAGAAACAGAGAAGAGAAGCAACCCCAGAGAAGCAATTGGTACCTGAGGTGTTGCTGGAAGGGGATTCCCCTTCCAAACTGTAAACAATCCAATCTCTCTCCTCCTCCAGTCTCCCATACACTAAGAAGAATCTCCAATAAAGGTAAGTGTTATGCTGTTAATGTTTCATTCATCATTTCCCACTGTATTGTTTATGTACTACATGTATATTTCATGTAAAAATTTTTTTGTTTTAATACTTCTGGGTGTCAGGAACGGATTAATTGTATTTACATTATTTCTTATGGGGAAAATTGATTCGCAAATCGTAAATTTCGTTTATAGTAGCTCCTCCAGGAACGGATTAATTACGAAAAACGAGGGACCACTGTACTACTGTCCTGCCAAACGAGTGTAAAACGAAAGCCTGTACTTGTTTTACATGATGGTAGGATTGCTGGTGTCTTTTGTCTGTCTCATAAATATGCAAGATTCCAGGTACGTCTTGCTACTTGTACTTAAACTTAGGTGACATTACACATACATATATGCACCCCTCTGGGTTTTCTTCTATTTTCTTTCTAGTTCTTGTTCTTGTTTATTTCCTCTTATCTCCATGGGGAAGTGGAACAGAATTCTTCCTCCATAAGCCATGCGTGTTGTAAGAAGTGACTAAAATGCCAGGAGCAAGGGGCTAGTAACCCCTTCTCCTGTGTATATTTCTAAATGCAAAAGGAGAAACTTTTGTTTTTCCTTTTGGGCCACCCCGCTTCGGTGGGATACGGCCAGTGTGTTGAAAGAAAGAAGTTCATTTACTCTATTATTAATATTCAGTAGTACAATTAGTGATACAAACATACATTATAAGTTTGTAAAAATGGCTTAATAGTTTAAGTATAATAAAGACTTTAGGGGAGTTGCTTTAAATTTGATTGGGATTGATGATGATTATTATTATTATTATTATTATTATTATTATTATTATTATTATTACAGTGGACCCCCGGTTAACGATATTTTTTCACTCCAGAAGTATGTTCAGGTGCCAGTACTGACCAAATTTGTTCCCATAAGGAATATTGTGAAGTAGATTAGTCCATTTCAGACCCCCAAACATACACATACAAACGCACTTACATAAATACAGTTACATAATTGGTCGCATTCGGAGGTGATCGTTATGCGGGGGTCCACTGTATTATTATTATTATTATTATTATTATTATTATTATTATTATTATTTTTGAGTATAATCCTAAACTGATTTGTGGGCCTGGGACCTCTTGCTGCTTCAGGTATAGAGTTGCAGATCTTAGGGCCCTTTATGTGCATTGCATTTTTGCAAAATGTGAGATGGACACGAGGGATATCAAAAAGTGTTTTGTGCCTTGTGTTATGCCTGTGTGTTGTGTTGAAGCTGTCTAGGAGAAGTTTGAGTGGAGGGTTGATATTGGAGTTTAATGTTTTGGATATGTAGTAGGCACAATAATAAGTGTGTATATTAAGTAAGTAGATGTTTTTAAAGAGAGGTGGTGTGTGTTGTCTGGCACTGGAGTTTGTGATGATCCTCACTGCTGTTTTTTGTTGGGTTATTGAAGGTTTGAGACGATTGGCCATGGTAGATCCGCAAGTACAAATACCTTGGGTGAGGTTAGGGTATATTAGAGAGCGATATAAGGTAAGGAGGACCCGTTGGGGTACATAGTATCGTATCTTGGAAAGGATAGTACCTACTGTTTTGGAAAACTTTGTTGTTTGTTTGTTATGTTATTTGCTGAATGTGGGTCTGAAATATAAGATTACAGTCAAGGTGGAGACCTAGAAATTTGCCCTCAGTGTGTCTTGTAATGAGTGAACTATTTATTGATATGTTTAGCTGGTTATTTGATGCTCTGCTTCCAAAAAGCATGAAGTAGGTTTTGTCTGTATTGAGGGTAAGTAAGTTTGTTGGTAGTCAGTCATCCAGTTTGATATTTCAAGTAGCTCGCCGTTTACAGTGTTACTAAGTGTAGCCGTGTTTGTGTGGGAGAAGACAGACAGACAGACAGACAGACAAGTGGTGTCATCTGCAAATAGAACTGGTCTAAGAAGCCGCAGTGCATTCGGGAGGTCATCGATGTAAATAAGAAAGAATAGAGGACCTAGGTCACTAGCCTGTGGCACTCCAACAACTACAGGCTCAGTATTGGAGGTCATACCATTTGTCTACCAATAAGATAGATGAGAAGATTTTAGGTAATTGAGCGAGTGTCCTCTGACCCCGTAATGCTCTAGTTTTAGGTGCAAGATATTGCGGTCGACTGTATCAAATGCTTTCTGTAGGTCTACAAAGAGTCCCAGAGGATATTCATTTTTGTCAACTGCTGTATATACGTAATTTGAGCATCTGAATAATTGCATCATTTGTGCTTTTTTTGGCCAAAACCCAAAACTGGCAGGGGTTCAGTATGTTACGGGACAGGAGGCGGGAGTAGATTTGTTTACGGATCGGGGTGACCCTTGCCCTCTCGAGTATGGATGGGAATTTAGGAGATTCAACAGATTTGTTATATAGTAGTGTAGTAGTAGTAGTAGTAGTAGTATTTGCAATAATGGGGACAGCACATGAGCTGCTTTTTTATACATGAATGTTGGCAAGTTGTTTAGGTCTCCTGCCTTGTTTTTTAAACGATTAAATAATTAGTGAGGTTTGATTAGGATTTGTTGGTGCTATATATATAGAGTATTTAGGCAATTACCAATGAGGTAGTCTTGTGGCTGAGTGTTTGCGTTTGGGATTTTGCTTGCTATAGTGGAAAAGATAATACAGTGGACCCTCACATACCGTTGGCATCACATAACGTTAAATCCGCATACCGATACATTTTTTTCGCTAAATTTTGCCTCACATACCGCTAAAAAACTCGCTTAACGCTATTCGTCCGAGACGCGTCTAATGTGCGGCCTGAGCCAGCCTCACATGTTCCGCCAGTGGCATTGTTTACCAGCCAGCCTCCGCGGTAACATCCAAGCAACAATCGGAACATTTCGTATTATTACAGCATTTTGGTGATTTCATCTGCAAAATAAGTGACCATGGGCCCCAAGAAAGCTTCTAGTGCCAACCCTACAGGAATAAGGGTGAGAATTACTATAGAGATGAAGAAATTGATCATTGCTAAGTATGAAAGTGGAGTACGTGTCTCCGAGCTGGCCAGGTTGTATAGTAAACCCCAATCAACCATCGCTACTATTGTGTCCAAGAAAACGGCAATCAAGGAAGCTGTTCTTGCCAAAGGTTCAACTGTGTCTTCGAAACAGAAATCGCAAGTGATAGAAGATGTTGAGAGACTCTTATTGGTGTGGATAAACGGAAAACAGATAGCAGGCGATAGCATCTCTCAAGCGATCATAAGTGAAAAGGCTAGGAAGTTGCATCAGGATTTAATTAGAAAAATGCCTGCAACTAGTGATGATGTGAGTGAATTTAAGGCCAGCAAAGGTTGGTTTGAGAGATTTAAGAAGCGTAGTGGCATACATAGTGTGATAAGGCATGGTGAGGTTGCCAGTTCGGACCAAAAAGCAGCTGAAAAATATGTGCAGGAATTCAAGGAGTACATAGACAGTGAAGGACTGAAACCTGAATAAGTGTTTGTGACAAAACAGGCCTGTTTTGGAAGAAAAGGCCAAGCAGGACCTACATTACTCAGGAGGAAAAGGCACTCCCAGGACATAAGCCTATGAAAGACAGGCTTACTCTTCTCATGTGTGCCAATGCTGATGGTGATTGTAAGTGAAGCCTTTATTAGTGTATCACTCTGAAACTCCAGAGTGTTCAGGCAAAAGAATATCCTCAAGGCTAATTTGTGTGTGCTGTGGAGGGCAAACAGTAAGGCATGGGTCACTAGGGACTTTATCTATGACTGGTTACACCAAGCATTTGCCCAATGTGAAAAATTACCTAAACTGAAAAGAAATTAGACCTTAAGTGCCTCCTGGTGTTAGACAATGCCCCTGGTCATCTACAGACTTGGCAGAGCGACTTTGTGGGGACATGAGCTTCATTAAGGTGAAGTTTTTGCCTCCTAATACCACTCCTCTCCTGCAGCCCATGGACCAGCAGGTTATTGCAAACTTCAAAAAACTGTACACAAAAGCTCTGTTTGAAAGGTGCTTTGTAGTGACCTCAGAAACTCAATTGACTCTAAGAGAGTTTTGGAGAGAGCACTTTAATATCCTCAGTTGTGTAAACCTTATAGGTAAGGCTTGGGAGGGAGTGACTAAGAGGACCTTGAACTCTGCTTGGAAGAAACTGTGGCCAGAATGAGTAGACCAAAGGGATTTTGAAGGATTTGAGGCTAACCCTGAGAGGCTTATGCCAGTTGAGGAATCAATTGTGGCATTGGGGAAGTTCTTGGGGTTGGAGGTTAGTGGGGAGGATGTGGAAGAGTTGGTGGAGGAGGACAATGACGAACTAACCACTGATGAGCTGATAGATCATCTTCAACAGCAAGAGGCCAGACCTGAGAAAACTGCTTAGGAGGAGTGGAGAGAGAAATTGAAGAAGTTGCCTACTTCTAAGATTAAGGAAATCTGTGCAATGTGGCTTAATGTGCAAACCTTTATGGATGAAAATCACCCTCAGACAGCTGTTGCAAGCCGTGCTGGTGACTATTATACTGACAATGTTGTGAACCACTTTAGGAAAATCATAAAGGAACGAGAGGTACAGACCTCTATGGACAGATATGTTGTGCGACAGAAGTCCAGTGACTCTGAAGCTGGTCCTAGTGGCATTAAAAGAAGAAGGGAAGTAACCCCAGAAAAGGACTTGACACCTCAAGTCTTAATGGAAGGGGATTCCCCTTCTAAACACTAAGACAATCAACACTCTCCCCTCCTCCCATCCCATCAATCATCACCAGATCTTCAATAAAGGTAAGTGTCATGTAACTGTGCATGTCTTCTTCAGTTTGTGTGTATTAAAATTAATATTTCATGTGGTAAAATTTTTTTTTTTCCATACTTTTGGGTGTCAGGAACGGATTAATTTGATTTCCATTATTTCTTATGGGGAAAATTCATTCGCATAACGATAATTTCGCATAACATTGAGCTCTCAGGAACGGATTAATAGTGCTATGCGAGGGTCCACTGTATTTAGTGCCACAGGTGTGCAGTGACTTTCAAGCTGGTCCTAGTGGCATTAAAAAACAAAGAAGGGAAGAAACCCCAGAAAAGGACTTGGTACCTTAAGTCTTTTTGGAAGGGGATTCTCCTTCCAAACAGTAATTAATCCAACCTCTCACCTCCTCCAGTCTTCCATACACTAAGAAGAATCGCCAATAAAGATGAGTGTTATGCTGTTAATGTTTCATTCTTCATGTCCCATCATTTTCTGTGTATGTACATCAAGATTTCATGGAAAAAATTCTTTTGTTTTAATACTTCTGGGTGTCTGGAATGGATTAATTGTATTTACATTATTTCTTAAGGGGAAAATGGTTTTGAAAATTGTCAATTTCAATAAGTCACACTCTCTCAAATGGATTAATTACGAAAAACAAGGGACCACTGTAATGTAAATTAGAGTCATCCATTTCAGACCCCCAAAAATACACTTACAAAAGCACTTACATAAAAACATTTAAATGATTGTTCGAGTTTTCAGTTATTCGTATCCCAAGGTACCACAGTACCTTGAAACTGAGCTCAAATTAGCGGAAATGTTCGATTCTTTGGTGATGTTTAAGAGTAAACAAATCATGTTACCGTCTAATACATGTCCGACTGGTCAGTATAATATAAAGTCACTATCACTAGACGCTATACCACACTATCACTAAACACTATACTCATTATCACTAGACACTATACTACATCACAAAACAACAGACACTATAATACAACTCACTTCATCAAGAAACACTGTTACACTATTAAATTTTGGTTTTCTTCCATATAAATAAATGATATATACACTTTCCATTATAAACTGAAAATTCGAGGATAACTATTTTTTCGGTATATTGATATACAGTGGACCCTCGGTTAACGAACTTTTTTCATTCCAGTAGTATGTTCAGGTGCCAGTACTGACCGAATTTTTTCCCATAAGGAATATTGTGAAGTAGATTAGTCCATTTCAGACCCCCAAACATACACGTACAAACGCACTTACATAAATACACTTACATAATTGGTCGCATTTGGAGGTGATCGTTAAGCGGGGGTCCACTGTATTTAGTATAAAGGTACATTATCTTTTATATTAATATATGGTTGAAATTAGTAACCTTTGAAGAGTTTCACTACTTCACTACTCGTAAACTTAAAACTCGTCAAAATGTCTTGCAAGATGGCCGTGAAAACTTGCTGCTTGTGGATGCTGGCAGTGGGAATCATTCTGGAGATATTAGGGTGTTATTATCAGCTTTTTGACCCATGGGTTCGTGATTTAGAAAAGGAGAGAGATGACCTGAGAAGACAGGTTGACCAAGCTACTGATGCTTGTCAGCCAATGTTCTCTTGGGTCTCTACCTCAGCTGTAGTTGATGTGTGGCGATATGTGCATGATGCTCCAGTACAAGAGACAAGTACGGACTTCGACCATCACTTTGATCCAAGGTGGCTGCCCATCATTGGTCGCATCATCACCACTTACGAATGTTATCTGGAAATCCAAAATCTTAAAACGCTTCTTGAAGTGACATCATGCTGTCATGAGGGTTCCTCTACTCCCTTCATGATGAGTTTGTGTGTTCTCATGTTAATTACAATGAGTGCCATTGGACTGATCGCAGAAGTCAATCTCTGGAGGAGAGGAACCAGTGATACAGTGAAGATGGCTATGGTAGGAAAGTCCAAAACAAGAAAACTTAACAGACGTCACGGAAAAAATGCATCAAAGAAAAATGACCAGGACCAGACAGGATCAAATGAGCCAGAGATCACTGTTGAGCCAGAGGTCCTTGTTGAACCAGACGTCCCTGTTGAGCCAGAGGTCCTTGTTGAACCAGACGTCCCTGTTGAGCCAGAGGTCCCTGTTGAGCCAGAGGTCCCTGTTGAACCAAAGGTCCCTGTTGAGCCAGAGGTCCCTGTTGGGCTAGCAGTCCCTGTTGAGCCAGAGTGCCCTCCTAACCCCCCAGAAGGTGGTAACTCTGTGTCACCTCCCTTGTGCGCTAAGCAATGGTATACTCTTCTTACAGTGTGTCCTAAAGGATCATATCATAAATTAATGGAAAATAAAGGTTTATTTGTTGTAGAGCTGCTTCAAAAATACCATGTTGAACTAGAGCTTAATATGCATGAAGACACTGTAAAAATAACGAGCCCTGACCACAGCCAAGCACTCCAATGTAATAGAGCTATTATAAGCAAACTCAGTACAGAAAAAAATCTACATAAATCCTGGGTAGGCATGGCACAGGACGGCTGAAGCAAGAACTCAACGCTTGACTTAACAATGTAATAGAGCTATTATAAGCAAACTCAGTACAGAAAAAAATCTACATAAATCCTGGGTAGGCATGGCACAGGACGGCTGAAGCAAGAACTCAACGCTTGACTTAACAATGACTAGATTTATAAGTATATGATTTATGTGATATTATTTATATGTATTTATGTTTATTTTATATAAATAAATTGTTCAGAAAACCAACTAGTTGATAAATCAGACACATGTGCAACTCTTGGGAATCTTTGTATAAATGTCTTACCACACAGTGACTTCATCAGTCCAATACGAAGAATGGTGAAAACAAGAAGGGAAATTGGGGTAATCAGTCTCTCAGCCTGGATTCGGTGCAATCAGTCCATCAGTTTCTATAAGATAGATGAACTGATTACATCAACTATAAGCTGAAGGACTGATTACCTCAATTTCTTCCTCATCTTCCACTGTTCTCTGTATTGGACTGATGGAGTCACTGGCTGGCAAAACATTTCCAGAATAAAGATTCCTAAATGTCACTCAAGTGTCTCATAAACTTGTTGCTTTTCTAAACCATTTATTCAAACATTACTGAAGGAATATTTTGTTAATGGTAACTTTTAAGTTTGCTTATGTAACTTTATCAAAGTAATTTTGAGTTTCTGACAATTCACTACGGAGATAACTGAACAGTAAATATAAATCCAGATTTCAGAAGCAAGACTAATCGATATATTTCTCAAGTCGAATGATTTGTCATAGATTTTCATTTCAGTTTCTTACAAGGAAATGTACAGTAAAGTTGTTATCCCAGAGTTGAATCACTGCCTTATAATTATAGAAAATAAAAAAAGACTTTTAAGAGGATAGTGATGGATGTGGCCACAAGTGGTGAAAATATTATAAAGATGGATAATAACCCATGTGTAACATTTGTGCAATATGGTTTCATTTTTGATAGCACTGGTGGTGTCATCCAGCGAGAATGTTGTATAATGTATACCTAAATTATAGAGAAATGGTTCTGGAATGTGTAATATGTATTTGGTAGGCTGGCTGGCTGACTGACTGACTGATTGATTGACTGATTGATTTTGGCTGTCTGTCTATATCTCTGTCTATGTCCATCTGTTTGTCACATGTACACATAAGTATGTACAGTTCAGTTATTATACATAGTGTAAATTACCTGGGATAACCCAAAAATTCTAGGCAAAGCGCTATATAGTGTTTGTAGATATAAGACATAATAAACATGACTGGCAAGTCAGTGGCAAGTAATATATATATTTTCACTTGATGATGAAGGAGATGTGACAAGTGCATTGTGTAATAATGTTGGTAGAATTACCAACAATATGTAAAGTAAAAGGACACAAGTGCAACTAATGTGACATATTGTGGCAACGTTTCGCTCTCCAGGAGCTTTGTCAAGCTTGACTAAGCTCCTGGAGAGTGAAACGTTGCCACAATAAAATGTTACATTAGTTGCACTTGTGTCCTTTTACTTTACAAGTGCATTGTGTGTAATACCTGTTGGTGTATGAGCTGCTGCCTGAGATAGAGAGACAAGGAGAGTGAAAGAGATACACAGGCAGACAGACAGACAGACAGGCAGACATGTTTGTGTACAACAGTGGAAAGAAATAAAAGGCAGGGTTCCCTGAAGTAGTGCACGATCATCAAGTATCACTGGAGTGCTTCAGTGTCAGCGGTTTAGTGGCATTTCATGTTGCACGAGTTTGATATATAGTTGAGCGTGTTTAAAATGTTGCTGAGATGTATAAATAAATAGTTTGTATATATTTACAGACAATAGTAAATGATGAAGGCAGGTGAAAATGTCGACCTGTTTGTTGGTGTGTTTGTGACTGAGTACTATTTGAGTACCTAATATTAGTGTCAGGAGAAAGATTGGCTGTGAAATGAGAAGTAGTAGTATAAATTGTAATTATCACTGGACCCTCGAATATTGTAAGCCTTGCTCTTTGTAATCTTCACGGATCGTAATTTTTTTCGTCAAAATAACGCCTCATGGATTGTCATCTGCCCGACAAATTGTCGCCAGTTTGGACTCATACGAGCAATCTCCTGGCATGTGTGCGCACACAGAGGTGGTCCACACTCCATTCCCAGTCAGTGCGGCACTGCGTATCGGCGAGCAACCACACGACGTCGATACGAGAAATTTTGTAATAGTGCATTGTTTTTTTATGCTTGCAATTGCTACTAAATAAGCGAGCATGGTCCAAAAGAAAGGAGGTGAGAAACACAATAGAATTGAAGAAACACATGAGGCAGGGTTCTTGCTGACACAAAGCAGTCAGGATCAGTACTTAGTGGGATACAAGGCCACGAAGTAGGTGGTGGATGCTAACGTGATGGCAATGTGGAGTTGTGCTGTTTGGAAAAGTGCTGGTGATTGGTGTATTAATTTTTTTTTTTGTGTTATTTTTAAATTTGAAATAATTTTTGTTTTGATCATTATAATTTATAGTAGTTGTGATTTAATAGGCAGTGTTTATTGTGACACTAATATTAGGTAGTGAAATTGTACTCATTGACAAAGACAGTGACAGGCGAACATTTTGACCTGCCTTGGTCATGTACTGTTGTCTAGAACTCTATAGAAAGTATAGGTCCCAACAATGTTTTAGATACTGAGTATATACGAAACTTGTTGAAGCATGGTGTAAGACAGTGTCAGTCAGTCAAGTCAGTCACTAAACTGCTGATGACAGATAGTAAAGCAGTGGTTTGACACTTGATGATGGTGCATTTCTGCAGGGAAACCCTGGCTTTGTTTGGACTGTTACACATAGTGTGTAGCTGTCTGGTAATGTTTTGTCTGACTGTATGTGTGTGTTGGAGGAGGTTATGAAGTAACAGTTGTTATGGATAATGCAGTCCTGTTTGATTGCTGATGAAGTGTATTACTTGCCAGTCAGTCAGTCATGCTTATTATATGTGCAAGCACAGTACTGGTTTTTTTGGTTATCCTAGGTAATTTACACTATAACTGTACCTTTGAGAAAGAAAGTCAGTCAGCCAGGCAGCTTGTCTGACAGATACATATTACACATGTTGCACAATTGTTTTTAATTAGGGCATGAGGACATTGTGGCAGGATGACAATAGCAGTTGTATAAAAAAATGAAAACACATGGGTTATTATGGAGGTTTTTGATATTTCTTTGATCACTTGTGGCCATGTCATCTGAAAAGGCACTAGTAAAATACAGTGGATCCTCGACCAACGATGGCATCGACTACTGTTAAATTTGACCAATGATACGTTAACGCTAACATGTTGCCTCGACTAACGTTAAAAAAACTCGACTAACGATAATCGTTCTCGGGTACCAGTTAATATCATTAGTCGAGGGTTCACTGTATTTTGGTTCAACATGACTTATTTTTTAAAAGGGGAGTTAGATGACATGATTGCTTTGCTGTAGGTGGTGCTCCGACAAGGTACTTGTTGTCATAGGTTTTTAGTACTGTGCACACTCGTTTTATAGTGACGAGGTAATGTCAGGCCAGTTTGGACAGTTAAAAGTTTGATGTGCACTAGACGATGTAATTTGTGTGGATTACGAGAAATGGAACATTTAATTCTAGTTTGAGGTCAATTTTGACTTGCATTCCTGAAAGCAATTTATTTGATTTATTGATTATTATTTGGACATGATAGTACATAGTTGTACAAAAGAAATAGTAGAGTGGTTGAGTGTACATGCCGAAAGCTCCCCTTCCATGTATGCAGAGCATTGTGGGCAGGCTTAAAAATAACTTTTAAGTAAGCAATGAAATATATTGAGTGGTAAAAATACAGTATACAACATGAAGAATAAATGAGTATTTGAAATAGGAGGATTTATAGTTGTACAAATTTGTAGCACTTTTGATGAGTTAGTGAGCACTGATAGTTTGATAGGGTTATAAGATAGAGTTAATGAGTATTTATTGAGTTGTGGGTGAGTAAGTGGTTTTTAAGAAGAGTTTCGAATTGATAAGCACACAGACACTTAACTCTGATAAACTTAAGTTAACTAATTAACTTAACTCTGATATAAATCCTCCCCTCAAACGTCTTCTTACCAACCTCAACAGAACACATGGCCATAACACAAGGCACAGATCACTCTTCGATGTTTCTCGTGTCCATCGCATGCTATGCAAAAACTCAATGCACATAAAAGGCCCTAAAATCTGGAATTCATTACCTATGAATATAAAAGAAACATTATCTGTTTATAAATTCAAGTCTCTTCTCAAAATTCACTTACTCACCCACAACTAAATAAAGGCCCGGTGGCCTGGTGGCTAAAGCTCCCGCTTCACACACGGAGGGCCCGGGTTCGATTCCCGGCGGGTGGAGACATTTTGACACGTTTCCTTACACCTGTTGTCCTGTTCACCTAGCAGCAAATAGGTACCTGGGTGTTAGTCGACTGGTGTGGGTCGCATTCTGGGGGACAAGATTAAGGACCCCAATGGAAATAAGTTAGACAGTCCTCGATGACGCACTGACTTTCTTGGGTTATCCTGGGTGGCTAACCCTCCGGGGTTAAAAATTTGAACGAAATCTTATCTTATCTTATCTCATAATTGTATCACAAAAATATTAAACCTAAGACCCAATCAAACTTTGTTATTTTTTTAATTACATTACCTAACAGAATACTCCATTCTACTGAATGTACAGCAATGTATGCAACCATATGACCTGTCTTTGTAATACTCACTAGAGCTTAATTGTTATCTGTTTACAATAATGTTTAGGAATGCTTAGTTAATCTTAAGTTAATTTTAAGCCTGCCCATAATGCTCTGAATACAAGGGGCTTTGGCATGCTGCACTTATGTTCAAATTAATAATAAATAAATAAATAAATTCACAGGTAATGAAATGCAGATTTTTGGGCCTCTTGTGTGCATTGCGTTTGTACAGTGTGAGATGGACATGAGGAACATGAAAGAGTGATGTGCCTTGTGTTAAGGTTGGTAAGGAGGAGTAGTAGTAGTTTGAGGGGAGGCTTTATATTGGAGTTTTGTATGTAGGTACAATAATAAGTATGGATGTTTTGTACGGTGAATAAGTTTTGGTGTCTCTAGTGGGAATTTGTTGTCATTGTGACTGGAACATTTTGTTGGGTAATTAACGGTCTGAGATGCTCTATTGTCATTGAGCCTCGTGCACAAATTCCGTAGGCGAGATAAACGAGTGAGTGATACAGAGGGGTGACTGTATGTTGGATAGTATGCCTTTGAGATTTTCTTTGAAATGTGTTTGAAATTTGAGTCTATTTATCAAGGTGGATTCATAAGAATTTTCCCTCTGTGAGCTTTGTGATGTTAAGAGGGGCATGTGTGTTTCCAAACTGTATCAAGTAGGTTTTGTCAATATTTAGAGTAGATTTTCTGTAATTTGGTATTGGCTAGCACGACCGAAGAAAACAGTGTCGGTCTGAGTAGTTGTGATAGGTCATTTATGTCAATGAAGAGGGCCAAGGACACTTGTGTGTGGGAAGAGTTTGCTTCATTTGTGTACACATTGCAGTTTGAGGGAATTGCTTCTTATACTATAGAGACAATTTGATGTTGAGCAACACCTGTATCAAAAGTAAATCAATGAATATAGTTTTTTCTGGAGTGCACTGTACAACTGTAATGACACTATTGCAAACAAACCAACCATTTTTCTGTGTTTCACTGATATCTCCCATATCTGCAGAGTTTCCTGCAGAGTTTTGTGCTTCTCCATGCTGTTCCCATTATTTTAATACTATAGAAGAGGCCAAAGAAGCTCCAGCAGTCAAAAGTGCCATTCTACCAAGATATTATCATCAGTACTACCAACCCGCTATCTGGAAGTCGAAGCACACCTGTTGTGCATTCCACAGTGTACTGCACATGTGTGCTTTGTTGCACAATCTCTACATATCAGAGTTAAGTAAACAGTGACTTGTATAGTATTTCCTAGTATCTTTGAATAATTTTCCTGATACTAAACTAACAAACATTTCCTCTGTTTATTAGTTACATTTTCAGGCTTTACAAATGAATTGTATTTTGATTTTTTACTCACATAATGAATTTTTATTCATGCCAAAAAATAGATTATGTATTTACTTTTATGCAATGTTGTAATAATTGTATAAATAATAAGAACATAAGAAAGAAGGAGCACTGCAGCAGGCCTACTGGCCCATGCAAGGCAGGTCCAAGTCTCCTACCGGCTTAAGCCAATGTCCCAACCTAGTCAGGTTGGGTCACATTCACCCAAGGAACATGGCAACTGACCTAGTAGTACAAGCTAATCAGGTGTAGCTCACACCCACCTGTGTATTCATCTAACGTATTTTTAAAACTACACAACTTTTTAGCCTCTATAACTGTACTTGGGAGTTTGTTCCACTCATCCACAACTCTATTACCAAACCAGTGCTTTCCTATATCCTTCCTGAATCTGGATTTATCCAACTTAAAACCATTGCTTCAAGTCCCATCCAGGCTAGACACTTTGAGCACTTTATTTACATCCCCTTTATTTACTCCTGTCTTCCATTTATACACCTCAATCATGTCCCCCCCTGGTTCTATGCCTTTCTAGAGAGTGCAGATTCAGAGCCCTCAGTCTGTGCTCATAGGGAAGATTTCTGATCCATGGGATCAACTTTGTCATCCTCCTCTGTATGTTTTCCAGAGCATTTATATGCATTCAGTCAATCAATCAAGTGTATTCTCTATAAGGATTACAATGCAGGGTCTATGGATTTTGGATATTGTGTGATTTACATGTTTTAAAATACTAATTACAGAGGGGGCCACTAGGACACCTAGCATGGCTAGGCATTTCAGGCAGACTTGGATTAATTCTTAACTTTAAATTATTACAGATTATGGTATTAAGGCTAAGTGACTACATTATAGTTTGTGAGTTTAGCAATGTGAATGCTTTTGTTTTGGCACAATACATAGTGTCTATATTGGAGTATCACAGGCAAACTTATGACTAGTTAGGATTCATTATTTTAAGATTAAGATTCGTATTTCTGTGTTTATAGTCAATGGGTGAGCGAGTGTAAGTGTGAACCACCAAGTGGTTTTCATGTAGTTAGTTGACGTGGTGTATCAGGGAGACGAGATGTTTTCTAACTGTAGTTTTGAAAGTGATGAATGTGTCTGCAGTTCTAGAGTTTTATTAATTTGGTGAGAACTGATGAATATTGTTTGAGAATATCTTTGTGTAATAAGCCCTGTCTATATTGCTTTTCATATTGGTGTTTCTTATCAATGGATTTCAGAATGCTGCTGGTTAGCCATGGGCAACCGAGCCATTTATTCGTGATGTGTTTCGTTTTTATAGGACAATGTTTGTCGTATAGTCTAAGTATTTTGTTAAGTAAAATGTCTGTTCAAACCATACCCCCGGCCGGGATTGAACCCGCGGTCATAGAGTCTCAAAACTCCAGCCCGGGCTGGAGTTTTGAGACTCTATGACCGCGGGTTCAATCCCGGCCGGGGGTATGGTTTGTTTGCAATCGTGTCATTACGATTTCTTGAGTCAAAATGTCTGTTCAATCGTCAATACCATTGGCATTGGAGAATTCTGTAGGCCAGTCAACAGTCTCTAGGTCTGCTGTTAAATTCCTTCTTGAGGCCTCGTCACGGAGTCTAAATGAAACTGTTGTATTCGAGTGGTGACGGCGGCGGCTCACTAATGTTTGTTAAGAGGAAGGTTGGGTGGTGGTCTGTAGTGCTGTCTGTGATTATCCCTGATTTAAGGGGGGCTAGTATATTGGTCCATATGTGGTCTATTATGGTTGCACTCGTCTCAGTCAGCCTGGTTGGTTTAGTTATTGTCGGTACGAGAAGTGTGTTGTTCGTATTATTGACGAAATCAGTTACAGGCTGATCATCTGGTAGGCCAAGGTTGATATTGAAGTCTCCAGCTAAGAGAAGGTGGTGCTTGTTCATTTGTTTGTTTGTTATTAATGCCTTTAGATTCTCACTGAAATTTGGGATGTTTGTGCGGGGTATCCGGTAAATGGCACTGATTGTTATAGGCGTCTTAAGGTTTTTTACAGTAAAATTAGCAAAAATGTATTCTCCACATTCATCACTAAAGCAAGCGGTGCTAATACAAGATAGTTGATTAGAGTAATAGATTGCAATACTACCCCCAACTTGGTATGGTCTACAGTTGTGGATTGCTGTGTATCCTGGTAGAGGGTAGATATTTATTGTGTCCTGCTTAAGCCAGGTCTCAGTAAGAATAATGCAGGAGAAGGGTGTCTTTAGCAACTCAAGGAGTGCCAGGAGGTCATCATAGTGTTTGCTTAGGGACCTGATGTTGTAGTTAAGAACTGATAGACTTTGAGCAGTGTTTAGGATAGTTCTGGCTTGTGATGCTGTGTAATAAAGGCAGTTACTCTCCAATAAGTTTGGATTGTGCATTAGATTACGGAGGTTTAGATCAGGGTCGATGCGATCGCTCATCTTTTAGGTTTAAATAGCGGTTCTTTATATCCCGTATTGTGCGGCGAGTTCTAATACTGGTATCTGTAGTAGTGTGAAGTTTGGACAAGTATATAGCTAAAGCACTTTGGTCATATAGAGTATAGTCACTAATAAACATAATGCAGTTGATATTGTCTATGTGTTGTGGTAGAATGAGCTAAAGTACAACTAAGTATAAACTAATATTATAAAAATACAAATTACAAATAGCACCAGACTCACTCTTGTAATTGCACTAAGGTCTAATATAATGAATTTGCTGTTGTCTATGTATTGAGCTAGAATGAGCTAAAGTACAACTAGGTATAAACTAATAAAAATACAAATTAAAATGGTACAAGATTCTCACTTGCAATTGCATTAGGGTCTAATATAAGTTGTTAACAAGAACAAGAGTATAACTAGATTAAAATTGACAAGATAAAATGCACAAATTAATGTGCCAAAAGAATAAAAAAATAAATAAAAATGGCAATGACTTGTTTATAATATGATAGTAAGATGGTACAAAGGATAATATAAAGGTTGGAGGTGAATATACAAACTTGAAAATTTGGCAACAAAAGGTTAAGAAAAGTGTAAAATAATGATTAATGTACAAAAGTAAAGTAAAATTGACTGGTAGTAAATACAGTGGACCCCGCATAACGATTACCTCCGAATGCGACCAGTTATGTAAGTGTATTTATGTAAGTGCGTTTGTACGTGTATGTTTGGGGGTCTGAAATGGACTAATCTACTTCACAATATTTCTTATGGGAACAAATTCGGTCAGTACTGGCACCTGAACATACTTCTGGAGTGAAAAAATATCGTTAACCGGGGGTCCACTGTATAGTGTTTAATAAAATTTGAGTAAGTAATAATGATTACAAAAAATATTAATAAAAATAAAAATAAATGTTTATTTCAAGTACTAAATTTTAAGAAGAGTTATTTGGACTCAATATTATTGTACTGGTAGTTATACTAGAGGTTATTATTGTACTGGTAGTTATACTAGAGGTTATTATTGTACTGGTAGTTATACTAGAGGTTATTATTGTACTGGTAGTTATTCTTTCTTCTTTCAACACACCAGCCGTATCCCACCGAGGTGGGGTGGCCCAAAAGGAAAAACAAAAGTTTCTCCTTTCATATTTAGTAATATATACAGGAGAAGGGGTTACTAGCCCCTTGCTCCTGGCATTTTAGTCGCCTCTTACAACACGCATAGCTTACGGAGGAAGAATTCTGTTCCACTTCCCCATGGAGAACTGGTAGTTATACTAGAGGTTATTATTGTACTGGTAGTTATACTAGAGGTTATTATTGCACTGGTAGTTATACTAGAGGTTATTATTGTACTGGTAGTTATACTAGAGGTTAATTGGCAGTACAAGGTATTTAAGAGTAAGGAACTACTCTAAGATAGTAAATGTGGTATTAAAACAGGTTATGGTAATTAGACAAGTAATGGTAATTAAAATAATGTCAAAAATGTTAAGAGTAAATTGTACTGATAGTAAAAATGGTATTTGATAATAAATTTGGTAAGTAATAGCAATTAATAGTATTTAAAGAAATATGAGGTTGTAATATGGACAAGAAAGTATTAATGAAGCAAATATTTAAGCAATCAATAGTAGTAATTAAGAAAATTATGTAATATAAGGTGACTTATGCTTACTAGTAAAGTCACATTACCGAGGTAGTTGATTTTTTGATTATTCCTAAGAGATTGTACTGTGAAATTTGTACAATAATGGAGCAAAACATACACTACACGTAGGCTTTTAGGTCGGACATTGTCCAACCCCGAGAAATCGCGATAGATCGTTCTCGTCCGTGATTGTGTACAGTTGGCCTACATTTGTTTTCCCAAGTAGAATTTTCCCATCCCGTGTGAAGCGTTGGTGTATTGTGTCATTATTTTCCCGCTCAAGTTTTCCGACTCTATACAGGAGGTTCTGACGTTTTTTGGCGAGACACTCGTTTATGTATACCTCTTTCTTTAATAGATGCAATAATTAAGTCTTTTTTCCTGTCGTGCGAGTGGAATCTAAGCATTCTGTAATACGGTGACCAAAACTGTGCAGCATAATCTAAATGAGGCCTAACCAAGGATATATAGAGTTGAAGAACAACCCGAGGACTCGTATTATTTACGCTTCTCGATATGAAGCCAAGGATTCTGTTAGCTTTATTGCAAACACTTATGCACTGTTGTCTCAGTTTTGGATTACCGCTAACCAGAACTCGCAAATGTTTTTCGCAATCCGTAACGTTAAGATCTACATTGTTTAGTTTGTGTGGCATGGTTATTTTCCTGTCCAACATTTAGAACTTTGCATTCATCTATATTAAACTGCATCTGCCACTCGTCCGACCACTGCATCAGTCTATTCAAATCTCGGAGCGCTCTAGTGTCCTCGTCGGAATGAATTCGACGGCCTATTTTGGCATCGTCGGCAGACTTGCTTACGTCGCTCTGCATGCCCTCGTTGGTGTCATTTATGTAGATTGCGAACAACAGGGGGCCCAACACTGACCCCCTTGGAACACCGCTCATGACGCTTCCCCACTCTGATTTCTCCCCATTTATGCAAACTCTCCTCTGCTGCCTATTTGTCAACCATGCCTCTATCCAGGAAAAAATTTCTCCTCCTGTTCCATGTGCCTTAATTTTCCTCACTAGTCTCTGATGTGTGATCCTGTCAAAAGCCTTACTTGCTGACTTGTACACAATATCATATTCATTACCATGATGTACCTCCTCAAACACCTCGGCGAAAAAAGTTAATAAATTCGTAAGGCAGGAACGCCCCTTTGTAAAACCGTGCTGAGATTCCTTGATTAATTTATGCTTTTTAAGGTGGCTACGAACTGCCTCGGCAATTATTGATTCCATAAATTTTCCCACTATAGAGGTTAGTCTTATTGGCTGACTGGCTAGCTGGCTGACTGACTGGCTGGCTGACTGGCTGGCTGGCTGGCTGGCTGGCTGGCTGGCTGGCTGGCTGGCTGGCTGGCTGGCTGGCTGGCTGGCTGGCTGGCTGGCTGGCTGGCTGGCTGGCTGGCTGGCTGGCTGGCTGGCTGGCTGGCTGGCTGGCTGGCTGGGTGACTGACTGGCTGGCTGGCTGGCTGGCTGGCTGGCTGGCTGACTGACTGACTGACTGACTGACTGACTGACTGACTGACTGACTGACTGACTGACTGACTGACTGACTGACTGACTGACTGACTGACTGACTGACTGACTGACTGACTGACTGACTGACTGACTGCCTGCCTGCCTGCCTGCCTGCCTGCCTGCCTGCCTGCCTGCCTGCCTGCCTGCCTGCCTGCCTGCCTGCCTGCCTGCCTGCCTGCCTGCCTGCCTGCCTGCCTGCCTGCCTGCCTGCCTGCCTGCCTGCCTGCCTGCCTGCCCTGCCTGCCTGCCTGCCTGCCTGCCTGCCTGCCTGCCTGCCTGCCTGCCTGCCTGCCTGCCTGCCTGCCTGCCTGCCTGCCTGCCTGCCTGCCTGCCTGCCTGCCTGCCTGCCTGCCTGCCTGCCTGCCTGCCTGCCTGCCTGCCTGCCTGCCTGCCCTGCCTGCCTGCCTGCCTGCCTGCCTGCCTGCCTGCTGCCTGCCTGCCTGCCTGCCTGCCTGCCTGCCTGCCTGCCTGCCTGCCTGCCTGCCTGCCTGCCTGCCTGCCTGCCTGCCTGCCTGCCTGCCTGCTGCCTTGCCTGCCTGCCTGCCTGCCTGCCTGCCTGCCTGCCTGCCTGCCTGCCTGCCTGCCTGCCTGCCTGCCTGCCTGCTCCCTGCTCCGCCTGCCTGCTGCCTGCCTGCCTGCCTGCCTGCCTGCCTGCCTGCTGCTGCCTGCCTGCCTGCCTGCCTGCCTGCCTGCCTGCCTGCCTGCCTGCCTGCCTGCCTGCCTGCCTGCCTGCCTGCCTGCCTGCCTGCCTGCCTGCCTGCCTGCTGCCTGCCTGCCTGCCTGCCTGCCTGCCGCCTGCCTGCCTGCCTGCCTGCCTGCCTGCCTGCCTGCCTGCTCTGCCTGCCTGCCTGCTGCCTGCCTGCGCCTGCCTGCCTGCTGCCCCTGCCTGCCTCCTGCCTGCCTGCCTGCCTGCCTGCTGCCTGCCTGCCTGCCTGCCTGCCTGCCTGCCTGCCTGCCTGCCTGCCTGCCTGCCTGCCTGCCTGCCTGCCTGCCTGCCTGCCTGCAAATACTTTTAGATTTAGTATAAAACAGGATAATTTCAGTTCTCCAAGGTTATTATCACCTGTCATCCTTAAGTCAAGCTTCACTTTTAATTTCATTCCGGTTCCATAAGAGATACAGTGGACCCTCGACTAACGCTATTAATCCGTTCCTGAGAGCTCATCGTTAGTCAAAATAATCGTTAGTCAAGTTAATTTTTCCCATAAGAAATAATGGAAATCAAATTAATCCGTGCAAGACACCCAAAAGTATTGAAAAAAAATTTTTTTAACACATGAAATATTAATTTTAATACACACAAACTGAAGAAGACGTGCACAGTTACATGACACTTACCTTTATTGAAGATCTGGTGATGATTGATGGGATGGGAAGAGGGGAGTGTGTTGATGGTCTTAGTGTTTAGAAGGGGAATCCCTTTCCATTAGGACTTGAGGTGGCAAGTCCTTTTTCGGGGTTACTTCCCTTCTTTTAATGCCACTAGGACCAGCTTGAGAGTCACTGGACCTCTGTCGCACAACATATCTGCCCATTGAGGCCTGTACCTCCCATTCCTTTATGACATTCCTAAAGTGTTTCACAACATTGTCAGTGTCACCATTAAACACTTGTTCAGGTTTCAGTCCTTCACTGTCTATGTACTCCTTGAATTCCTGCACATATTTTTCAGCTGCTTTTTGGTCCAAACTGGCAGCCTCACCATGCCTTATCACACTCTGTATACCACTACGATTCTTAAATCTCTCAAACCAACCTTTTCTGGCCTTAAATTCACTCACATCACCACTGTAGTTGCTGGCATTTTTCTAATTAAATCGTCATGCAACTTCCTAGCCTTTTCACATATGATCGCTTGAGAGATGCTATCTCCTGCTATCTGTTTTTCATTTATCCATACCAATAACAGTCTCTCAACATCTTCTATCACTTGCGATCTCAGTTTCGAAAACATAGTTGCACCTTTGGCAAGTACAGCTTCCTTGATTGCCGTTTTCTTGGCCACAATAGTAGCGATGGTTGATTGGGGTTTTGTGTACAGCCTGGCCAGCTCGGAGACATGCACTCCACTTTCATACTTAGCAATGATCTCTTTCTTCATATCCATAGTAATTCTCACCCTTTTTGCTGTAGGGTTGGCACTAGAAGCTTTCTTGGGGCCCATGGTGACTTATTTTGCAGGTGCAATCACTAAAAAGGCTGTGATAATATGAAATGTTCCGATTGTATGCTTGGAAGCGACCGCGGTGGCTGGCTGGCTTATAAACACTGGCCAGAAGTGGACGCGTCTCAGACGGAACGAATAGTGTTGGTCGAGTTTTTTAGCGCTAATCGAGGCAAAATTTGTGCGATAAAATGTATCGCTAGTCAGATTTATTGTTAATCGATGCCATCGCTGGTCAAGGGTCCACTGTACTTTGTAATTTTGGAGCAGAACCTAACTTTAATTGAAAGAATCTTTCACGACACTTGCATGCTCCCTCACCTTCAAGAGCAACCAGGGCTTACTTCAAATACAATGGGTAGATTTGAATTTCAAATTAATTAGCCAATGTATAATAATGTAGTCAAACCATTAAACAATTCACAACTTTTCTATATCCACAACACTGGAAAAAAACATTTGTCCCACAAAGAAATTTTCTTGATTCAAAGTTAACATATCTCCAGCTTTATAAATTTGCATCATATTTGCCATTTTAAGAACATAAGAAAGAAGGAGCACAGCAACAGGCCTACTGGCCCATGCGAGGCAGGTCCAAGTCTCCTACCGGCTTAAGCCAACGCACCCAACCTAGCCGGGTCGGGTCACATTCACTCGAACACGGCGACTGACGTAGCAGCACAAGCTAATCGGGTCCAACTCACACCCACTCATGTATTTATCAAACCTATTTTTAAAACTACACGTCTTAGCCCCTAACTGTACTCGGGAGTTTGTTCCATTCATCCGCGACTGTTACCAGACCAGTTCACAGTGATATGTTGAAAAGACCAAGTGTTGCTAAATTACCCTTACCTTCCTTTATAACATTTGCAAATGTGATACCTGTTTACAAGGGAGATTGGTCTATAATTTAAAGATAGCTACCTATTTGCTTAACCATTGTTTTGAAAATGGATGGAATAAATTGCCAAAGCAATTAGAGGCCACCTTCAAATATATCGACGAATCTCTGGACAATTTTACAACGAGGCTTTCCTGCCTTACGAATCTACTTTCTTATCTGAGGTATTTGAAGAATGTAGAGGCACAGAATAAGATTAAAAATATCCTAGACATCCTCCATCCTTGACATGGGAAAGAAGTAGTGGAAAAAAACTCAACTCGGACGTAACTTACAGACCTCCAAACCTCGATAAGACGTGCAGTAAACCGGCATGGGATGAAATTCGTAAGGCTTCTAGATTCAAAAATATGGCATTAATGGGAAAATTTAACCAAAAATTGATTGGAGCAACTTGACAGGAATCTCTACTTTATACAAGTCAGAATTTCTTTTTTAAAACAGTGACAGAACGTACTAGAGGAAATAACCTGCTTGACTTGGTTCTTGCCAATGAGGAATCTCTAAATATCGTGTTTTTAATTATGAACGTGGGGGAAAGCAATTACAAATCACTCTTTCAAGACCATTGAATTACCCTAATAACCACAATCAAGTCAGACCCTAACTTCCACTTGGAAGATTTCACAGGAGAAATTACCTGGGTGGGTTGAACTGGAATGACCTGACTTGGGTAGCTGGTGATGGTTTCTGATATTTCTCAGAGCCTAGTTCTAGCTGCTCAAACTACTACTAGTGTTCCAAAATGGGAAATTAGATCAAAATTAAACAAACTGATACACAGATTAAAACATGTCATTGATCAAAAGAAAGAAGCACTGTAGTTGGCCTGCTGGCCCATGCAAGGCTAGAGGATAGACAGAAGGCCCCAAATCTGCAATCTAGAAAGGCATAGAATTAAGGGGGTGGTGGGGGGGGCACACCATATGATGGAGGTACTTAAATGGAAAACAGGAACAGATATAGGGGATGCAAACAACATGCTAAAAATATCTAACCAAGACATGACTCTCAGCAAAGGTTTCAAGTTGGAAAAAAAATTTAGGTTCAGAAAGGACAAGAACATAAGAAAGAAGGAACACTGCAGCAGGCATACCGAAATAATATTGGCACATTCGTGAACGTACATTAGACCCGCCAGCCATACGTACAACCCCTCCTACCCCCGCCTCCGCTTTTAACATTTCTGTCGCGATCCCGTCAGTTCAAGCTGCTTTACCCCGTTTCATTGTACGTAATGCCTCGTTCACCTCCCCCACACTCACGTGTTGCTGTTCTCAACTGGTGAAAGATGTTATACGTCCCCGGCCATTGCGTGAAATTATTGCCTCCATCTATTCATCAACATTTAAAAGTTCCTCAATGTATATACAGTATAAGTGAGAAATGCAATTTATGCAGTAGATTTTGTTTGGTGTTTTTGAAAGTTGATGATACTGAGCATTTACTGTATTGTTGTCCAGTTTATTGTCTCCTGGCTTCCATCAGTTACTGGAGTGTGAACACAGTGAAAGCTTTCCTTAAATACAAATTTTTATTTCTTGCAAAGGTTAGAATGTGTGATTTTGTATTATAATAAATTTGTATTATCCACCTACCGCAGCCCCATCCTGCAGTATTCTCCAACCACAGCCCTACCCTGCAATATGCTCCAACCACAGCCCTACCCTGGAGTATTCTCCAACCACAGCCCTACCCTGGAGTATTCTCCAACCACAGCCCCAGCGTACAGTATTCTTCACCAGCTTGCCTTTCTTATATGTAATATGATTTTTCTGTTCAGCTCATTAAGATAAATAATTGATTAGCCAAAGTTCCATTGAACCTACTTTTCATTTTTAGAGGAAAAAAAAAATATTTGGCACCCAAAAATCGCCGGACTGTAGTTTAGCATTTTTAGCCATACTTGGCTGGATTTTAAAAAAAATATTTAAAATCACTATACAGGCACTATTATTGATACTGATTAAGAATATAAAAATCATACACAGTGGTCCCTCGTTTCTCGTAAGCATCAGAAGTTGTAATTTTCGAAACTCGTAACATGTTTTTCGTCGGAACGTCGACTCGCGAATCGTCGTCCGACTTGCAAGTGGTCGTTCGTCCCAGATGCGCACGCACGCCTCGAGCGGCCCCACGCTCTGTTCCCAGCTGGTATGCCATTACTTACAAGTGAGGGAGGATGATCTTGCCCGTTTATACAATACATTTCATAATATTCCATTCATTTTAGTGGTTGCAACTGCTAAATAAGGTACCACTGCTCCAAAGAAAGCTTCTAGTGCCAGCCCTCTGGTAAAGAATGCGAGAAACACGATACAATTCAAGAAAAAGTCTGTAGAAAAATAGAAAAGTGGTGGTGGTAGCAGTTGTGATCGTGGTACAGGGCAGTAGTGATGGTGGTAGCAGTTGTGATAGTGGTAGAGGGTGCCTTCTTCAGTGATTCAGCAATTTTGCTAACTCCTCCAATACTGTTGGAGTTGTATACGGCTACAGAAAACAGCGTTGCCTCAGTTGCAGCTTTCACCACCATTATGTACGGCTTATGCTCTCGGTGGTCCTGGCCCAACAACAACCCAACACCAGTCGTGACATACGTAATGACTTGTTCATTTTAGAGTATATTCCATGTTTTTATGTTATTAATATTGTTTCTTATGTTGTATTAGTTGAATTGCGATAGATAAATAAGCTGTCGAGTTGATATCGACGTCGTTCTCCAACAGTTAAGTTGCCTCGTGTCTCTCTGCCATACACCAACAAGTCTTGAATAAAGGTTAGTGTGATGTTAAATGTTCATTTATCCATTTTATTAGTGCTTTAAATTTATTTGTCATTCTTTTCTGCATGTAAATCTATAAGCTAGAGAAGTGACCCCTGATAAGGACTTGGTACCTAGAGTCCTTATGGACCCCCTTCCCTTTCCAAACAATAACCTCTTTTCTTTCTCTGTGTCTTGCATCCATCAACAACAACAACAGCAGCAGCAGCAGCAGCAGCCGCAGCCGCCGCAGCCGCCGCAGCCGCCGCAGCCGCCGCCGCCGCCGCTGCCGCCGCTGCTGCCACCGCTGCTGCCGCCGCCGCTGCTGCTGCTGCTGCTGCTGCTGCTGCTGCTGCTGCCGCCTTCAGTGAAGGTAACTGTCATGTTGAATGTTTATTGTTTTGTGCATGCAAATGTATCTTTAAGGTAAACAGAAAATTTTTTTGTCGATTCTTCTGGGTGTTTGGACTGGATTAATTATGTTTACATTATTTCTCGTGGGAAAAATGGTTTTGCAAATCATCAGTTTCGACAATAGTCACACACTCTGGAACAGATTAATTACGAAAAACGAGGGACCACCGTAATTTTGGCACATTTTGATTCAAGCTCAGACGATGTTTTTTTCCTCTTACGAGTCTGTATTAATTGGCATCAAAACTAGTACATACCTGTATAGAGATGCTAGGCTTGATGGAGCTCTCTGCCTAATCAATTACATCCCAGAATTATGAAAAAATCCAGAAAAGAAACACAAATTCATCATTAAAAATTTTCATTGCCATCATTCACACATAATCACTGTCTTTGCAGATGTCACTCCAAACAACAAATATTCCAAACCGTTCCTTTATGTCCGGTTAACTGGTCGTCCTAAATGCCTTTGCAAAATATTATACTGCTCACATTCCAACAGCTTGTCAGGTCTCAAAAACCATTTATCTTGAACACTTTTGCTTTATTCCCATTGCACACACAATCTCTCTACCTCCCTCCCTCCCTCTTCCCCTTCACCCTTTCCTAGAATGACCACTACCCATCCTTCCCCCTACAGATTTGTACACCCTCCAAGTTATTCTATTTTGCTCCATCCTCTCTAAATGAGCAAATCACCTCAATAACCCCCTCATCCCTCTGACTAATATGACAAATTCTCCATATAATAGATACACCACACATTGCCCTTAAACATGACATGTCCACTGCGTCCAGCCTCCTCTTGGCTGCAGCAATCCCACACCCATGTGAGTGTTAGTACCACTATAGTTTAGTACATTTCCCTCTTTGCCTCCATGGATAATGTTTTTTATTTCCAGGCACCTCAATGCACCACTCAACTTTTTTCCTTCATCAATTGTTGGGTTAACCTCGTTGTTCATAAACCCATCTGTTGACAAATCAGTTCCCAAATATCTGAACATATCCATTTCCATAATCCCTCCAATGTAATATCCATTTTTTTCCTCGTATAAATCGTTTGATACCCTCATCACCTTTCTCTTATCTGTTCACCTTCAACTTTGTACTTTAGACATAACATCTCCACTGCCTTCAGCCTCCTTTTTGCTACACCATTTACAACCCATGTTTTACACCTATATAAGAGTGCTGGTGCTACTATACTCTACTACATTCCCTTCTTTGCCTCCATAGTGGTCTCTGTCTCCACAGATACCTCAATGCACGAATATCTTTTTTTCGTTCAGTTCTGTGGTTCACCTCTTGTTTCATAAACCTATCTTTATCTATGTTCACTTTGAAACTTGTCCATTAACCTTTGCCACTTTAGAATCCCTGAAAAGCATAGTATCACCAGCAAAAAGTAACTAACTGTGTCAACTCCCATTTTGTATTTAATTTATCATAATTTAATTCCACCTCTTTCCCCAACACTAGCATTTTCCGGAAAGCAATGTACCCCTCTCGTACACACCCTAAGCCTTAGTGTGCTCGTATAAACCGTAGGACTCGGTAACTTGCCACCTATTCCATACGCTTGTAATGTTGCTCCCCTATCCACCCTATCATACGGCTTTTCTAATTCCAGAAATGCAACGAAAACACGCATTACGAACCGTACTCATTTCGCTGTCTCGTGATTTTTCAAAACATTCTGCATTCCAGGTCGACGTCCGAGAGTCGGCGATCGGGGAAGCATTACTACAAGCGTCTGAAAGGCAGTGTTTGCAGCCTATAGCATATTAGTGAGCCAAGTATTGGACCCATCGATGGGCCTGCTCCACCATCGAAAAGGAAGTCCTAGTTAGCCCTGATACTTGTGCTGGAGCATTTGATTTTTTTTTTTTTTTGGGGGGGGGGCAGTCATCTTGTGTGGTTGCCATCTACAGTGATCACAACCCTCTCACCCGTACGAGTGCCACGAAGAATCACAACGACCAACGAGGTAGTCTCAGGCCGCAACCACACGATCCTCCGAGACCTTGCCTCTCGAGCGAGAGAGCACGGCCACTAGTGCTCTGGTGGTTGAATATTGGGAGAACACTCGAGCGTCGTGCCATTTTAATGGGTAGGTCCTTCGGCAGGCGAGTCGTCACGCACTCTCCATCAGACTCCAACTTCCACAGTCACCGATTTGAGGTATCCACTCTCAGGGGTACCGAGGGCTCATCGTTCCCTCTCGAGAACTCTGATACTTTCGGAGCACAACCTCGGGCCAGACTCGTCTGGTGCTTGTCCGGTTAACGAGGCTGTTGCTGCTGGAGGCCCACTGTCCGACAGCCTGGTTGTTATAGGACCTAGTGAAGATGATACTTGTCCAATTTTGTGTTGAAGACTTGTAGACCTGTTCTGGCAGTGGTAAGAGGTTGAATAGTCTTGTTGATACTACAGTGTTGCCTTAAATGTTTTACTGGCTCTATGTGGGCTATAAACGATCTCTCTATTTGTTCAAGGCCATATATTTCTCGTGCTTTGAACGGGGCCGTCAGTACTGGCCACTAGTGATTTGAAGTGTCACCATTGTTATTGTTTCCCTTGTTTTGAAAGGTCTTAATACCCACCCCATCATCCTTCTCCTCCTCCTCCGGGCTGTTGTTATCTACTGCGGCCAGCAGTAACAGCCCGGTCTGAGACTGGGCCTTAGGGGGCGTTGACCCTTGAAACCCTCTGCAGATATGTTGCTATTGTTAGTAAGGTAACTAACTTAATTATTTCCAAGTCTTTGACCTGTTGTTTTTGTTCTATTTGGTGATCCTCTTGAGTTTTTTGTTCTTTCTATACCTAAGCAGCAGGAACTTACCACCATTGAATGTTATATTGTTGTTTTTCACTGTAATTTTTCAGTGACTATCATTCTTATTTTAGTGTCATTTGCAAAGGAAACAAAACTATGCCGGGTGTTTTTATGTATGCTATGAGGATGAGAAACAGCAGAGGTACCAGAACAGTAATTTGGGGAATTGAGTTTTTTACCTTGTTGTTGCTGTTTACTGTGTTGTGTGTTAGGAACTTGAAAATCCACCTTCTTACCTTCCTTGTAGTGCCTGTGGCCCTCTATTTTGTGAACTATTACTCCATGATGACATTTGTGAAGAAACACTTTTGCAAAATCTGTGCATATCACATTTGCACTTTGGTCATCTTGTAACATGTTTGTGATTCTGTCATAGTGGTTCAGGAGCTGTGACAGGTATGATTGTCCTGCTCAAACACCAGTGGTGTGGGTTATGCCGGTCCAAGAAATTTGTAATCTGCTGTCTCATCACTTTTTTGAATATTTTTTTGATGTAATATTTAGCTAGTGATGTATTACTTGCCTTATGCGAAGGAGCTGTCTGCGCTCTTTAAGGTCTGTGGTATTTCACCTAGATGTAGGCTCTTTCTCCAAAGAATACCGAGGGCTCATGCTTGTGGTACCTTGCATTTGTTTATAAATAGAGGATTCCCTGAATCTTGTCCAGGTGCTGAGTGGGCATTTTTTTTTTTTAATCTATGGGATTTGTACTAATATCAGTTGGTGTGTGCAGCCTTGTGATGGAGTGAAAAATGTTTCTTGCTGTCATTTACTGGGTTGCTGAACACCGACTGATATTGTTCTCTTAGAATTTCACTCATTTTCTGTTCATCGTCCGTATACGAGTCTCGTCGATTACGGTCGAATTCTATAGGCAATTGTTTGATTTTGCATACTAGTAGAAATATTTTGGGCATCTCGCAATATGGCCTTTTGTTGTTTTTGTACTCGGGTGCGATATCCCAAGTTGTTTTCTATTGTACCATCTCGTACGCTGTATCTGATCTGGGTTTCCTCAACGGTACGTGTTTAATACAGACCTAGTATTGAGCTTGTCCGGGCACTGGTGAGGATTTAGTGCATTCGTGTCTGATAGTTCTTGGTTTATTTTTTTTCCAGTTATTTCTATGGTTGTTGAAATTGAACTTGCTCAAGATATTGCAGTTCCCACACCCTGAGTTAATACTTGTTTGTTATGCTCAGAGTATATTGTTATTGTAATTGTCTTTGATTAGTTTTTTGTTTGTGAATATCAAATCCATTTCTGGTGGGATTGTTTATCTGTTGGTTCAATGTGTACTTTTCACAAAGCTTCAGTTTGTGCCTGTTGAGCCAGGGTGCTTTTCCCTGAGATATTTCAGGTATAACATTGTGTTGTGCCATTTTACACGAGGGAGATTAAAATAGCCAGATAGCAGTTGCTGGCAGTGGTTTATATAATAAGATAATTCATACTATGGAATAAATACTTTTCTCCAGGCTGAGGGACTGACCCCCTCAAAACTACAGAGGCCAAACATTTTGGAATAAAGATAGTATCTAACTTTTGCATATGTGTCTGTCTTACTTAGCAACCTGGGCTATTCAGGTTGGCTAACCTTTCTATCCCCGAGTAACCCTACCCTGGTTGTGGGCATTCCTTAAATTTTCCAATCTACCCGCGGAGCAGCGGATGCGGAGGTAGAGACGACATCGGAAATGCGTCCGGCAGTGTCTCGCGCGGGCGAGTCAGAGATGACTGCCGTGACGAACTCTAGAGAATATCTGCCGAGTCGGAGAGGATTGTTCCTCGAGGAACTGGCGTGGGTCACATCCTGGGCATTAGTGGAGTGGTGTGGGTAACATCCTTGTCAGATAATCAAATGGAGCAGCACTCGAAGAGCCTCCCGGAATGAATTAAGGTCGTACGTTTATTTATTTATTTATTTATTAATTTGAACATGATACAGAGAAGTACAAAAGAATACAGTTAAATGCAGCATGCCAAAGCCACTTGAATGCATAGCATTACGGGCAGGCTTAAAATTAACTTAAGATTAACTAAGCAATGAAGTATTCAGTGGTAAAACATTATTGTAAACAGATAACAATTAAGCACAAATGAGTATTACAAAAACAGGTCGTATGGTTGCATGCAATGCTGTACAATCAGTATTTATTTATTTATTTATGGGCAGCTTAAAATTAATTTAAGATTAACTGAGCAATGATATATTCAGTGGTACAAAAATTATTGTAAAACAGATAACAATTTAGTACAAATGAGTATTACAAAGACAGGTTATATGGTCATTTACTGTGTTGCTGTGTAATCAGTAGAATGGAGTATTCTGTTAGGTAATGAAGTTAAATAGTAACAAAGTTTGATTGGGTCACAGGTTGACATTTATGAGATAAAATAATGGGATACATATATAAGATACAATTTATGAGATACAATTATTCAGTATTTATTTAGTTGTGGGTGAGTAAGTGATTTTTGAGAAGAGACTTGAATTTATAAACAGATAATGTTTCTTTTATATTCACAGGTAATGAATTCAAGATTTTAGGGCCTTTTATGTGCATTGAGTTTTTGCATAGCGTGCGATGGACACGAGGAACATCAAAGAGTGATCTGTGCCTTGTGTTATGGTCATGTGTTCTGTTGAGGTTGGTAAGGAGATGTTTGAGGGGAGGGTTTATGTCAGAGTTAAGTGTTCTATGTATGTAGTAGGTGCAGTAATAAGTATGGATGTTTTGAATTGTGAGTAGGTTTAGAGTTTTGAATATTGGTGGAGTGTGTTGTCTGTAGTGGGAATTTTTTATCATTCTGATTACAGCCTTTTGTTGGGTGATTAGTGGTCTGAGATGTTTTATTATTGCTGAAGTTGCATCGTACGCGTACGAGTGTCGCGTCGACGACTATCGAATACTCGTGTTGGAAGCCACTGGATTTGACCTCTCGACTTGTTCCAGGACAAGAGCTGGTGAGAAAACTTGAGACAATTTGGTGCTACAGCCTTTATGAAATTGTACCTGATGGTTGGAACACTTTAGTCTTTACGGAAATTGAAGTACACGAGTTTTGCAGCCTCAACGAAGTTTTACGCGACTCTGGAAACACTCGAGTCTTGCTGAAACTGGTTGTAGGAGGAGTCTTGCATAGCAAGTTGCACATGCAGTAACCTTTTCTTGTGAGCTGACCCCTTACAGGAAACATTTATCCGTGTGTTAGGCATCTTTGTGGGATATGTTTGCTTTAGTAATAGGTGCTATGTGGTGACTAGTATAACGTAAGTTTATATTATTTTGTTTAATTAATTTGTGTGCATGTAATGTATTTATTACATCCCTAAGCAAACACTATTATGATGATTTGGCACTTGTAGATTCATTAAAGAAAACCTCCTGTATTCTTACTGAAATGTGGCTTAAGACACAATAGACATTTGCAGTATCATGTAGCAACACTATATGTATCAGTGATGAATATGGTGAATAGTATATATTTGCAAATTTGTCTGTAAAAAAAAAAATCCTATAGCTGTTGAGGTCATATACAGGATGTCTCGTACTAATATATCAGCTTTTAGTGCTAAGCTAAGAACACTGATTACAGGTACACAATTGAATAAGCACCAACCAATAGCAGGAGACTTTAACAAGTTTGGCCTAACAAACAGATGACCAACCTGTGTCTGACTTGATTAACAATACACTATATTGTAAACAAAATGCATAGAGTACATAACAAATGTTTTATCCCATAAAAACTAAACAGATGACTAACAAAAGAGTAAGTAAGTTGCCCATGGCTTACTAAGAGCATCGCTAGATCCATCACGAAAGACAATACAGAAGGGGCTCAAAGAGTTTATCAAACAGCGTAGTACGTCGGTCCTCACCAAATTACTCGGTCTAAGCAGCCGTACTATTGCAATTCACCGAAAGGCGAGGAGATAGATATTAAAAAGATGTGGAAGATACGCGATGAGATCGTGGGTACCCTCAAACCAAACAGAGCTAGTGTTATTGTACTAATTAAGCCAAATGAACTGAAACTTGAGCCTATTGATACAGCTAACAATATAAATGATTTGTTTCCAACTATAAGATGAAATCTCTGTAGTAAAATTCCAATTAGCAATGCCTGATGTTATGATTATCTAGATGGAAAGTTGCCAATATCCCTTTATCTTACATGAACAGATCTTACTGAGGTTACCATGTTTATTAGCTAAAAAAAATAGGGAAATGTAACCAGTAGTGTGCAAATGAGTGACTTGAATCTTTTCACCCATCATTGTATTACTCTTGAACAAACCAGAATATTGACATGATATATGATTGTACAGAGGAATATAATAGTTGGGTATACATGGCAACAGCTCCTTTAGTATGCAGAGCAAAACTTGAAAATTGTTAACTTAATAAGATTGGGAAAGCAATAATGGTTCATTATGGTCATTAGATACATTAAATTGGGTACAAGAGAATTGAATTTTGTTAGGTAATGCTACATGGCTTTGATAAGTCTAGTAGAGAATAATTGCATTATGGTCTGGTATTTGTGAATGGGGCTCAAGACAGAAATTACTTTAAGCCTTTAATAACCCAGAAAAAAGGTGTGGGGCAATTGATTACTACTACTAATTTGTGCATTAGACAACACACACTACTTGTTTTCAAGAGTCTTAACTTGCTAAATATACAAAGCGTCCACAATTATTGTCTGCTGCCTACCCAGAGCACTATATTGTGATGTAAATCCTTGTCTTGCTCAAAGTCCTCCTCGATGACTATAACAGAACACAACCATAATACGAGACACAGATCACCCTTCGATATCCCTAGTGTTCATTTGTCCCCGTGCCAAAATGTTTGTTTGTCGTGCACGTAAAAGGCCCACAGACGTGGAATTCGTAGCCGGAACACGGCAGAGGATCACCGTCTGGTAACGAGTTTAAGGCCCAAATAAGAAAACACGTTATAACTGAAAATGAACCAGACAAACCATACCTAATCACTAGCAGTTTCTCAAAAGCTACTCATATTGTGCTGATGAATGCTCAACCACTTGGTACTGCGAAATTAGCATGTTTATTTTTCTATTATTGTAAATAGTAGAATGTAATACAGTATACCATAATGTAAATTGTTCCACAGTAATACAGAATTTTATTGTTTTAAATACGTAGTACTAAAGTGTAATTCATGATTGTAAATTGTTCCATTGTAATAATGTAATCTTTATTAAGTAACTGAATAGTGTCACAAGTCTCTACTAGATTTATCCAAAGCGTGTAGCATTACCTGACAATATGCAGTTGTACTTTACTGACTGTAACTCTTGTAATGAGTATATGAAGTGTGTATTATTGTCTTAGTAATATTAAGTTAATTTCTAAGTTTGCCTGAAATGGTCTTGTGCATACAAATGGGATTTTGGCATGTATGTGTTTGTACATCAGTGTAATTTGTCAAAATAAACATGTTTATCTTTGCAATAGAAGAATTGAAAACAGTTTACAGTATGATGTAGATATTACAATTTAGTAGTGTTGAAAACAATGAAATTTAGGCAATTATCTAATATTGTAGTAGGTAAGTGGTTGAGCAATCCTCAGGACAATGGGAGTAGCAGCAGCAGCAGCTTTTGAGTAACTGGTGGGTATTAGGTATGGTTTGTGTGGTTAATTTTGGGTGATGATGTGATTTTTTAGTATGGCCTGAAACTGACTGGTAGACAGGGGTCGTTTATTTTATTAACACGCTGGCCGATTCCCAGCAAGGCAGGGTGGCTCGAAGAAGAAAAAGTTTAATCATCATCGACTGGATGAATGTCTTGCAGGAGCGGTGCTTTACACTACAGTTTATAAAACTGTGACATTAATTAAGGGAGGGGTGAGTTTTTTCAGTGATCAGGACATTAAAATTGAAAGAATATGGAAAATGATGTTTTGCTAGTGAAAAATGTTGCCAACATTTTGATGTAATCAGCTTGTTTGTATGATATTTCTAAGCATGTTTTTCATTAAATGTATTTTTTTTGTTTTTGCCATCAACAAAAATACATGTTTGCAAATATCAATTTCTTGTTTGTTCTTCCGAAAATTACGATTTCTATGATTATTTCATTGTAAATATTGTACATGGCAACTTGTGTGCAGATAGCAGACAGACAGACAGACAGACATAGAGTGAGTCTGTTAGTAGGTGGGAGGCTGTAAAGAAGGTTGGAGGGGTGTAGCACACACAGTTGGTGTGCCACTTGCTTAGAGTAAAAAAAAAAAAACTGGGTAATAAATTATTGACATTGTAATTCATCTTGAGTGGTAAGTATTCATTGGATTGCCATGACCTTTCTTTCAGATGTTATTGAGGAATGATGGTTCTACAAACAACCTGAGAGGATTTGCGATATTGTTAAGATTTTTTTAATGAATTTTTCCTCTTACCTCCAAGAAAGAACAACTTGAACATTATTTTTTTTATGGAATGTACTGATATTGTTGGTAAACTGTCCTGGGTTGTTAATGTAGCCTTTATGTTTCATCTGAGGTTAACTAGAATATTGTACATTTTCAGAATTTAGTAGAAAGAGGAAAGTGTTAGGACCTATGAAATTGTGCATAATTTGTTTTTTTTATCTAACTTGAAGGGTAATAGTCAAAACAAACACAGGTTATATGTTTTTTTATGCTGTTTAATGCACTGTCAAAATTTCATTGAATTAGGACTCTCCCCCCCCCCCAAAAAAAAAAAAAATTATTTTACTCGTCCCTCCCCTAACACCCCTCCTTTAGAGTACAGACACTGTACTTGCCATCTGCCAGTCTGGCCTGCCAGTTTCCCTGAATCCTTTTGTAAATGTTAGTTTGCTCATGCTATAACAGCATGTTTGTCTCCATTCACTCGTATCAAATATGGTCACGAATGCTTGCTGGAAGTCCAAGCCCCTTGCACACACAACTTCCTTTATACTGTCCCTCTATCCTTTCCTAGGGTAACTCGTACCTCGTTTTCCCTCCACTACAGATTTATAGACTGTAGAAGTCAGTTTTGTTTCATTCTCTCATGTCCAAACCATGTCAACAACTCTTTTTGAGCCCTGTGGACAAGAGTTTTAGCAATCCTGCACTTGCTGTTAAGTAACTTGCAAACTATGAATTGTTTGTATTATATTCACACCACACGTGTGGGGGGGGGGTGGAGCACACGTTGGTCTGCAGAGGCTACGTGGCCAGTCTGGATAGAACTTGTGTAACACAGGGAATTTGAGTTGGGTGCGTACAGACCTTTGATGTGGGGTTTTCAGACTACCGTGCAGTGCTAGCGGATATGGACTTTGATGGAATGATACGGATTTATCCCGGTTATTGGAAAGTGAATGTGTGGCTTTTGGATGGGGAGGGGGATTGGTGCACTTTTCAGGATTGGTGGAAGGATCTTAGGGAAATGTGGAGGGAAGGTGAATGTTTGTTGGAATGGTGGGAAATTCACGCCAGACCTGGGATAGAGAGTTATTATAGGAATTGGGGTAAGGAGGAGGTGAGGTGGAGGTATAGGTTACAAAATGATTTGGAGGGGCAACTGAACTATTATTATTTTTGGGCGGAAGTAGTAGGTACGAAGACATTGAACATATTTGCAATGGACTTTCCGAAATTCACAAGGAGCGTTTCAGTGCGGTAAGAATCAGGGCGGGCATGGAAGAGGTGCTATGGGTTATGTCCTGTGGAAATTTTGGGTTAGACAACAGGCAACATTCCTCTTGCGTTTGGAAGTATGCACGGGTTTGGGTGGATACCTGCCCGGTCAGTTACTCTTTAATATGGACAGCATGAGATTTTATACTGATGATTGGTTTGAGGAAAAGCTCTGGTGGAGAGGAGCGGGGTCCATGAGGATGGTCTGATGGGGGGGGGGGTTCAGAAAGGTTATATGTGAAAGGGATTGGAGGGTACTAGAAGGCAGGATTCGTGTGGAGTAGGTTGAGGAGGCGATATTTAGGACGAGTAGAGGGAAATCACCAGGTATAGATGGCATATTGAATGAATTTTGTAGGATGCATTGGGGAAGCATTAAGGAATGGTTGGTTGAGGTATTGAATTACATGCTCAGGGAGGGAAGCGGTCTGAGTGCATATAGGGCTATATCTCTTATGTGCTCAGACAAAAATATTTGCAAAAGTCGTAGGTAACAGGATGAGAAAAGTTATGGAATTATTCATAGGGGACAGGTGGGCATACCAGGTAGGAGCATGAGGGAAGGACATTGGTGTGTTAGGGAGTTTTTGGGGGTGTCAAGGGGGGGGTGTCCTTGGGTTTTACTGGGAAAATGTTTGAGTGTTGGCATGTATTTATTAAGGCAGCGTTTTGGGGAGGGGATAGTATGATGGGTTGACAGTTTGTATGCCTCAGCAATGGTACGAGTACAGGTGAATGGTAAGTTAGGGCAGCCTGTACACGTATGGAATGTGGTTTGAGGCAAGGGGGGGGGGCTTTGTCTCAGCTGTTTTCTGCCTGTGTGCAAAATCCATTTTATGAACTGGTGGATGGTGGTTTTGGGTGTGGGGTACTGGGTAGTAACCGTGCAGCGAGTGTAGTGGACGGTATCACGATTTTGTTAAAAGAGGAGGAGGAATTGCAGATTGTGGGTAGGGGGATTGTTGAGTTTTTTGGGGCAGTGACTGGTATGTGCATTAACAGGTTGAAATCAAAATTATTTGAGGTGGGTACGTGGGTGTGGGGGGGGGGCGAAAGGTATGGGTGGTCAGTCGTGGAGCAACTTAAAATATGTGGGATCGTGTACATGGCGGAAGAGAGGGAGGGTTGAAGGATAAATTTTGAATTGGTGTTAAAAAGGGCTTTAGACCATCTCTGAGGATTAAGAGGTGGGGATGTCTCCTTGCAACAGAGGGCAGTGGTGGTTAACTGTCTTGATTACAATAAGGTATGGGGAGTGGGTATACTCATTACGGGACGTGGATATTGAGGAGTTGCAGAGAAGGGTCTTAGGTTATGTTTGGGGTTACGGGAGAGCTTGGTTGAGTAGGGAGGTTTGTCATGACACACGTACGTCTTGGGGGTTTAGGTCTCGGCATTGGGGTCAAGGGCGAAGGCCCTATGTGTAAAGCAGCGGTTCGTTAGGGAGGGCGGGGAGAGGGGAGTCCGAGTGGGTCGGGTAATGGTATATATATAGTATACGCAAATGGTGGAGTGGCAGAGGATTAATAGAGTGCGAGGACATGTTGCGTTTGTTGTTGAAGTTGAAAAATGTTGAAAGGATCAGGGCGTGGCAAATGGTGTGGATATGTTGCCATAGGGAAATTGTGCAGGGGGTGTCTGTGTATTTGTGTTGTATAATTGGGTGGAAATATGGGAGGGTTTTTTGTAAGCTCAAGTTGGCACCGAGGCTTTGCGAATTATTGTACAGATTTATCGTGGGAATTTTAGCATAAAAATGGGTTTTAAGGAGGACGAGTTTGGTAAGGGAGGCAAATTGTTTACGTTGCGGTGTAGAAGAAATTTTTTTTTTTTTTTTTGTGAAACATTGGAAGAGGTTTGTACGTGGTTGGGGAGGGTTTCAGTATTTCTTAGTAGGGGAAGTATCTCAACTGTACGGTGTCTTAACCTTGGAAGTTAGAGGAGTGTCAAGGGAGGTAAGAAGAGCAATACTGTACGTGGTGACTGATTTCCTACATATCTCATGGGGTATGAGGGAAACCGAGGGAGCAGTTAGAGTTAAGGTGGTTGTAGTGGGTATTTATAGAACATGTTGTAGGAATAGACTTCTTTATGGTGGGAGGTGGGGTACTGTTTTCCCTGCAAGCTATAGGAGTCTTACAGTACAGCGGTTACTGCAACTGAGGCGGGTAAGGCAGCGAGGGGTTGGACTCGTCCCTTGGTAATACCCTGAGGTATGTTAGGAACGTTAAGGTGAAAGGCGGGAGTTAATAAGTTGCATGTTTTGTAGTTATGGTAAGTTAGTTACGTGCGCTTGAGAGTGTATAGATGTGATGGCGTTGTGCGACTGAGATGTTGATTTGTTTTAAGTGTGGTTATTACATCTGAGCAAGACAGAAAACAATATTTTGGCATATGGTTTTTCTTTTGTGAAACTGGAGTAGTTCCTGACCATGGTCGGGATTGTAACTCTTATTTTTGTGATGTGGTGAAGTCTGTTGGATCTTTCCTGGGGTCTTAAGAACATAAGAAAGAAGGAACACTGCAACAGGCCTACTGACCCATGCGGAGCAGGTCCATGTCCCCCCCCAGATTAGCCCAATGACCCACCCAGTCTGGTCACCTCCACTCAAGGAAGGAGCACGGTACCAGACCCAGCAGCACAAGCTAGTCAGGTCCAACTCACACTCACCCACACCCACTCATGTATTTATCTAACCTATTTTTAAAACTATACAACGTTTTAGCCTCAACAACTGTACTCGGGAGTTTGTTCCACTCATCCACAAGTGCTTTCCTATATCCTTCCTGAATCTGAATTTTTCCAACTTGAAACCATTGCTGTGAGTCCTGTCTTGGCTGGAAATTTTCAGCACGCTACTTACATCCCCTTTATTTATTCCTGTTTTCCATTTATACACCTCGATCATATCCCCCCTAATTCTATGCCTTTCTAGAGAGTGCAGATTCAGGGCCCTCATTCTATCCTCATAGGGAAGATTTCTGATACATGGGATCATCTTTGTCATCCTCCTCTGTACGTTTTTCAGAGCATTTGTATCCATTCTGTAATACGGTGACCAGAACTGAGCAGCATAGTCTAAATGAGGCCTAACCAAGGATATAAAGAGTTGAAGAAAAACCTGAGGACTTCTATTATTTATGCTTCTAGATATGAAGCAAAGAATTCTGTTAGCTTTATTGCGAACACTAATGCACTGTTGTCTTGGTTTTAGATTACTGCTAACCAGAACTCCTAAATCCTTTTCGCAAACAGTAGTATTAAGATCTACATTATTTAGTTTATATGTGGCATGGTTATTTAACTGTCCAACATTTATAACTTTGCATTTGTCAATATTAAACTGCATCTGCCACTTCTCCGACCATTGCATCCTGGAGTGCTCTAGTGTCCTCATTAGAATGAATTGGACGGCCTATTTTGGTGTCATCAGCAAATTTGCTTATGTCGCTATTTATTCCCTCATCTATGTCGTTTATGTAAATTGTGAACAACAACGGGCCCGACACTGACCCTGAGGAACACCGCTTTTGACGTGCCTCCATTCTGATTTCTCCCCATTTATGCTGCCTATTTGTCAGCCATGCCTCTACCCAGGAAATGAATGTTCTGTATTAGAGGGATGAATCAACCGGAGTGTCAAGAATGTCCACCACATGCACTCGGCGCACCTGACATCTTACTCCACCCTCAGCTTACACACGGCGGGTCCGGGATGGATCCCCGGCATGGGGAAATATGCTGACCTTCTTCCCCTAGCAGCAAGTAGGTACTTGGGTGCCAATAATAATTATTATTATTAAATGAATATCAACCAACACAACTAACGTCATCAATATCAACACCAAACAACACAAGCAACACAATATCAACACCAAACAACACAAGCAACACAATCAATATCAACACCACCACCAAACACCCAACAACACAATCAACACCAACACCAGTAACACAAACAACACTAAACACGAGCAACACCAACAATACTTAACACAAGCAATACCAATACCACCAACACTCAAAACAACACCATCACCAGCAACATTCAACAACACAAGCAACACCAACACTCACCAACACAAGCAACACCAACGACACTCAATAACACAATCAACACCAACAACACTCAACACAAGGAACACCAACACCAGCAACATTCAACACAAGCAACACCAACACCAACAACACAACGTCAGTACTCGGAGCCGATTTCAGTATTATTAGTGAACTTTTCAGAAGCGTGGACGCTTAGCGTCCGCCTATGAAGTCGTTTTTCTCATTAATGTAAAGAGAGTTTAATGAAGTCTGTAGCTGTAACTGTTGGTACTCTGGACCGGCAACTAGTACTCAAGCCTTATGCTGCTTCCTGTTGTGCTGCTCCAACAATGGTGGTGATGGTGGTTCCTGCGGTGCTTCTCCAGCTGCTCAATAGTTATGGTGATGGTGGTTCCTGTGATGCTGCTCCAACAGTGGTGGTGATGGTGGTTCCTGTGATGCTGCTCCAACAAAGGTTGTGATGGTGGTTCCTGTGATGCTGCTCCAACAAAGGTTGTGATGGTAGTTCCTATGATTCTGCTTCTACAGTGGTGGTGATGGTGGTTCCTCTGATGCTGATCCGTGATGGTAATGGTGGTTCCTGTGATGCTGCTCCAATAGTGTTGGTGATGGTGGTTCCTGTGATACTGCTCTAACAGTGGTGGTGATGGTGGTTCCTGTGATGCTACTCCAACAGTGGTGGTGGTGGTGGTGGTGATTCCTGTGATGCTGCTCCAACAGTGGTGGTGATGGTGGTTCCAGTGATGCTGCTCGAACAGTGTTGGTGATGGTGGTTCTTGTGATTCTCCACCAACAGTGTTGGTGATAGTCTTGTTAGGTATTGTTCTGTGATGTAGAATGTAGGCGTCGTGCTGATATCAGCACTAATAGTATAGTGATTGAGTTTTTAGGGGATTATTTTAAGTACTGTAATTGGTGTGTGAGAGAAATATCGAGTTATATTTGTCCTTTTGTACAACAACCACCTCATGAGGTTTGTCGTTAATTTTTCTGCTGAAATATACAATGTTTGAGGTACCCAAGATTGTATCATGTTAATATAAGAAATCCTTAGATAAATGTACTTATGTCACTACATGAAAGAACACGCCTTATTAATCTGGGAACGTAGAAGTGGTCACCGTTTTTTTTTTTTTTTTTTGGGGGGGGGACGTGCGTGTCCTATTTTGTCATTTTTTAACCTTTTTCAGGTTCATTGTCTTTCAAACTTTTGTGGAGTAATATTTAGCTCTGTCACCAGGGGTTTATTACATATAATGTTATAACTTTTGAATGTATATAGTCTATGCTGGTCAATTGAGTTTTTTTTCCTCATTATCATTTATACCTTTCAAGTTGAACTACCTGGTAAGGTCTTGCAATTTACAGTTCTTGTCATATGAACATGTGTGTTCATAACTGATTTGGAAACCATGTGGCGGGTTGGTTGGTCAGGGTAACGGGCATTTTATCGTGACGTATGTGCTCATACATTTTAGTTTTGTAAAATGGCTTATGTTAATTGTTAGGGTGTACTGTTTTGGTTTGTACTGCCTTTTTTTTCATTTTGGCTCCAATAAAAAAAAAAAAAAAAAAAAAAAGCTATGAACGAATAAAATTAGATTGATGGTGGTTTTTGCATTGATGTAAATTTTATATGTAAATTGTATTATTATTATTATAATCAAGGGGTAAGCGCTAAACCTGGAGGATTATACAGCTATGTAAATTGTAACCTTGACATATGGGTTCTATACCAGTAAAGTTTGCATACTGGAATATATAGATTGAGTTCAAAAGGTTGTTAATGTACTGCTAATTAAAGTTTTCACTGGAGAGGTGATAAGGTAATTATGTGTATGGTGTGAATTATTATTATTATAATCAAGGAGGAAGCGCTAAACCCGGAGGATTATACACCGCCTGGGGGGGGATGTGGAAGGCATTCAGGCTTAATTCGGGGAACTGGAGCACAGATCCAATTCCCTAAATCAAGAGCCCCTCACCAACATCAAGGAACCTTCCTTGAGGGGAAGGGAACTGGAGCACAGATCCAATTCCCTAAATCAAGAGCCCCTCACCAACATCAAGGAACCTTCCTTGAGGGGTGTATGGTGTGAAGAGGAATAGTATCTTGACGGGGGGGGGGGGGGTGAGCGAGTCTAAGTTATTCCACATTCGACCTTATGGCCGATACACATGGGTTTTAATAATGATTGTACGTGGTAGTGTTAGGAATTTGGAATTGATTCCATGTCTTAAATATGTACTTACGTCATGGATTGTATAGGGAATACTTTTGTATTACTCGTGGAGTTGTGATTGTGTACCTGATGTATTGTACATAAAGTTTTTTAAATAAAATATAAAGAAAAGTTTGACTCGACCTCCTCCAACTACAACTACCAGAGTGGTTGAGAGTGACTCTTGACTGGTCACTACGAGGCAAGATAAGATAAGATAAGATTTCGTTCGGATTTTTAACCCCGAAGGGTTAACCACCCAGGATAACCCAAGAAAGTCAGTGCGTCATCGAGGACTGTCTAACTTATTTCCATTGTGGTCCTTAATCTTGTCCCCCAGGATGCGACCCACACCAATCGACTAACACCCAGGTACCTATTTGCTGCTAGGTGAACAGGACAACAGGTGTAAGGAAACGTGTCGAATGTTTCCACCCGCCGGGAATCGAACCCGGGCCCTCCGTGTGTGAAGCGGGAGCTTTAGCCACCAGGCCACCGGGCCTTGTGATCGTGTTTATTAACATTATCATTGTTTTTTCGATTTGTTTTAGTATTTTATATGTCGTAATTAGTGTTATGATTATAATAATATAATCCTTAGTATATTTTTTTGATATAGCACTATGGTATATTATGAATCATTTGTCGAGTAGTTTTGAGGGATTATTATTATTATTATTATAATCAAGGGGAAGCGGTAAACCCGGAGGATTATACAGCGCCTGGGGGGGGGATGTGGAAGGCATTCAGGCTTAATTCGGGGAACTGGAGCACAGATCCAATTCCCCAAATCAAGAACCCCTCACCAACATCAAAGAACCTTCCTTGAGGGGAGTTTTGAGGGAATTATTCTTGAATTTATTAATTTTGTACCATTGTAGTATATAATGATTGGTTGTGATGATTTCATGGCCCTTAAGATAACTTACAAAAGCAGAATCCTACTCCTTTTTGGCACCTGATATCCACGCTTCCTTCCTGCCTTGATGCGCTGTATAACCCTTGTGGTTTAGCGCTTGTTCTTGAATTTAATAGGGAAGCAGAAGAAACTATTGGGCAAGTGGTTGAGTGACTGACTGATTACTTGGGTGTTGCTGGCAGGCAGACACACAGCAATACCCAGTGTGACGTCATTTTAGTTGACGTCGAGGCTGGTGAAGCAACCTCATCGAGTGTCTTTGTTTAGCACATTTCACCGAGTCTGATGGCCACATTCAGTGTATTTTAAAAAGTGTGTTGTGTAAAGGTCACCGAGAGTTAAGATGTCATACATAATGTGAGTTTAGTATGAATTGACTGCTTGAATTTGGTGGTAACGTCTCGTATTGAGAAGGAAAGTTTTCTGTTGGGAACATGAACTTTGGTTTGATGCTGGGAATGATTGTAATTTTATTGATGGCACTGAATAATTTACTTTGTTGCCGAGTGACTAAATTATTGGTGATGGCAGCGACTGGACATTGTCGGCTGGCGCCAAGAACGGCGTTTGTTAGTGTTGGACAAAATTGTCGTGTGGACATACGCGAAGTGTTTGTTATAACATGGAGATAAGGATGGTGTGTGGACACGGTAGCGAAGGTAGGTTGTGTGTGTGTGGGGGGGGAGGTATGGAGTGTGTATGTATAGGGAGACAAGGGTGTAATGTGACACAGGAGAGGCGTGTTATAACCGTTATAATGGGGTTGTGTGTCAGTTGTGACACTGGTGTTGGAAGCACTATAGATATGTGGCTTATTGTGTGTGACGATGATGGACTGACGACTGCCGTACGTCAATGCTGCCGAGTCTAAAGTCAATGGTGTCGATTTGAAGTTTGTTGAAATTAAGTAATTGAGAATCCAAGGGTGTAATGTATTATGGGACTTTTTAGAAGAGTATATGTATATAGTTTTGCTGAATCTTCAGTTGTAGTATGTATTTGAAGACGCGTGGGAGATTGAATCGAGATTATTATGGTCAAAGTGGTAAACCTACAAGGGTCGTAAAAGGATGAAATATACGAAATGTGTATTGTAGCGATTCCACTGGAGACCTTCCCCGAATTAAGCGTGAATGCCTTTCACATCTCCCCCCCCCAGGCGCTGTATAATCCTCCGGGTTTAGCGTTTCCCCCTTGATTATAATCCACTGGAGACAATTTTGTGACAATAGTGGTGATTAATAGTTAATTTACTGGCTCAAAATGCTTAGTGTTATTACATTTAGAGCTGTCTGGAAGCAAGCAGCAACATCAACAAGTGCCGTTTCTGTCAAGTGCTTTTTATATGCACATGTATTGCTCATTATTCAAGTACAGATGGGCTTGTAGACATTTGCATATTTGTTTAAAAATATTTGACGAATTTTGAATATTGACGAATGTTATAGAAACAACCTTAAACAGGATTATGCCTAAGTTTATTGGTGCATATACAAATAGTTACACATGATATATAGGAGCATTTGTATAGATTATATTATAATCAAAAAGAAGCGCTAAGCCACAAGGGCTATACAGCGCTGCAGGGTAGGGAAGGAAGCAAGGGAATTGGATGGCAGAAGGGAGGGGGGATGATCAGCAGGTTACAGAAAACAGCGGGGCAGGGGATAGTACGGGGGTAGAGGGTAGCAAGAGATTGAAGTAGAAAGGGCTGAAGGTATCAGAATTTGTGAAGTAAGTCAGTCGTTGTCAAAAAGTCAATGAGAGAGTCCGGATGAAAGGTGGGTCCATCAGCGAGAAGGGAAGGTAAAGAGAGAGCAGTGGAGCGAAGACGACGACAGAGGTAAATTCTGCGTGCTCGTTGATAAAGTGGCAGTCAACAGAATGTGGCTGACTGATAATGGAGCTTGGCAATTCTCACAGAGAGGAGCAAGACGCCTCTCCATGAGATATCCATGAGTAAGACGAGTATGGCCAATGCGAAGACGGGAGAGAGTAGTCTCCCAACCTCGACACTGGTGATAAGAAGACGGCCAGTAACCTATACTCGGTTTAATAGACTGAAGTTTGTTGCCGAGCATAGTAGACCAACGTTGTTGCCAACGGGTGTGAAGGTGGGAAGATATTGCAGCAAAATAGTCCGTAATGGAATACCTCTATAAGAAACTGGTAGGTCATGTACTGCTGACCGCGCAGCAGTGTCTGCCTGTTCATTGCCCTGTACGTCAACATGACCAGGGACCCAACAAAAAACAATATCTTTATGCTTGGTAAAGATGCGGCGTAGCCAAAGTTGGATACGGAGGACTAAGGGGTGAGGTGTATCAAATTTTTGTATAGCCTGTAAAGCACTAAGGGAGTCTGAGACAACCACAAATGATGACACAGGCATAGATGCCAATACGGATAAGTGCTGTAAGGATGGCATATAATTCAGCAGTAAAAAATACTAGCCGAAGATAGTAAATGCCCTTGTACGACGCTGTCCGGAAACACTGCTGCGAATCCTATGCCGTCAGAAGACTTAGAGCCATCTGTGTACACAGCAATGGCATGAGAATGAGAGTGAAAGTGGTCAAGAAAAAGAGAGCGGGAAGAGACCGTAGACAGTTGGGCTTTCGAGCAAGGGAGGGAGAAAGAACAAACTCGAACAGCTGGAACTTCCAGGGGGGTAGGGAAAAGTGAGATGCTACACATGTACATAGAAAGGTGGTAGTTGAAGAGAAACAAGAGCGAATGAAGGCGAAGAGAGAAGGGATGGAGTAAACAGGGGCGGCAACAAATAAAGAATGTCTACTAATATCAGTGACCATTCTATAAATGGAAGGATTGCGGAGATCATGAGAGCGTACATAGTAGCGCAGGCAATGGGCATCACGGCGATCGGATAAGGATGGAACGTTCGCTTCTGCATAGAGGCTCTCGACAGGGGAAGAGCGGAAAGCACCAAGGCATAAACGTAATCCTTGGTGATGAATGGGGTTAAGGCTAGAGAGAGTAGCAGGAGATGCCGCTGAATAGATCTGGTCACCATAATCAAGTTTCGATAAAATAAGGGTGGAATGTAGGCGAAGGAGGGTTCGACGATCAGCTCCCACGAAAGATGAGCAAGGGTTTTAAGAAGGTTCAGCCGGCTGTGACAAGTTGCCTTCAGAGAGGTAATGTGAGGTTTCCAGGATAACCTACGATCAAAGAGGAGGCCAGAAACTTGACTGTATCACGTTCAGGGATACGGGAGCCATAGAGGTACAAGGATGATCGGAGATGACAGAGCGTCTAGTGAAAGTGATTTGGTGGGTTTTAGTGCTGGAAATTTAAACCCACGTGTGGTGGCCCAATGGAAACACGGTCGACTGCATGTTGGAGAGAAACTGTAAGGAGGTGACAGTCAGCGCCTGCACAGGCAATAGCAAAGTCATCAACATAGAGTGATTGACCAAATATTTGATGGAAGACTAGAGGCCAAATCATTAATAGCAAGGAGAAAAAAGTGTTGTGCTCAGAACACATCCCTGGGGGACACCTTCAGCTTGGATAAAGTCCGGGGAGACCACATTATTAACCCGAACACGGAAATGCCTGTCAGTTAAAAAGTTCTTAAGGAAGGATGGTAGATTGCCTCGAAGGCCTAAGGAGTGGGCTTGGGCTAAAATATTATACCTCCAAGTTGTGTCATATGCCTTCTCAAGGTCAAAAAATATGGCAATAACTGAGTGGTTATTCGCAAAGGCATTACGAACATACGTATCCAAGCGTAGTAAGGGGTCTATGGTAGAACGTCCCATACGAAAGCCATATTGACGAGTGGAGAGACTGTTGTGTGTCTCTAAATACCACACTAAACGTCTATTTACTAGGCGTTCCATTACTTTGCAAACTGCACTGGTAAGAGCAATGGGACGATAGTGGGAGGTTTCATGTCCCGTAGTGCCTAGTTTGCGGACAGGGAGAACTATGGCGGATTTCCACAGCTGTGGAAGAACTCCTTGTAACCAAATAAGATTGTAAAGGCGTAATAGGACTGCAAGGGCTGACTGATGTAAATGTTGTAGCATAAGAATATGAATGTCGTCGGGCCCAGCTGCTGATGATCGACAAGCTGAGAGTGTTGCCTCCAGTTCTTGAAGTGTAAAAGGCACATTATACTGTTCTTCTCTGAGAGAAGAAAAGTCCAAGGATGCTAACTCTCTGGCAGACTTTGAGGAAAGAAATGAGGGACATAGATGGAGTCCCTGAGAAATACGGACCAGATGATTGCCAATTTCATTGGCAACATCTAGTGGGTTTGCTATATCAACACCGGCAACCCGCAGAACAGGAGCCGGGTCAGGAGAATATTTACCACTCAGTTTTCGTACTTTTTTCCAGACTGCACTCATAGAGGAAGCAGAGGTGATGGTGGAGACATAATCTCGCCAGCAAGTGCGTTTAGCGTCACGGATGACACGGCGAGCGATCGCACGCTTCTGTTTAAAACCAAGGAGTCGCTCTGTGGTTCTATTGTACCGGTACCTGCCCCATGCAGCGCGTTTCAAACGTAACTGCACGAGCACAAGCAGGAGACCACCAAGGCACGCATTTCTGAGAATGCCTGCCCGAAGTTTGGGGTATAGAATGAGAAGCTGCGGTGAAAATGGAGGATGAGAAGAGGTGTAAAAGCTCATCGATGGAGGACGAAGAAGGAACCTCTTTAAAACAGTTAGGTGTGAGTAAAGGTTCCAATTTGCCCGATTAAATTGCCAGCGTGGGGTGCGAAGAGGTGGCGAATATGAAGGGGAAGTAAGAATGATTGGGAAATGATCACTGTCATGTAAGTCCGGGAGAACAGACCAAGTGAAGTCTAATGCGGCGGAGGAAGAGCAAACTGAGAGATCGATGCAAGAGAGAGTATGAGTCCGAGGATCAAAATGGGTGTGAGTACCTGTATTTAAAACATGGAGGGGGTGGGTGGCAAGAAAAGCCTCTAACTGAATTCCACGGGAATCACATGTGAGACCCCCCCCAGAGGAAATGGTGGGCATTAAAATCACCAAGTAACAGAATCTGTGGCGGTAATGACGAAACAAGGAGGCAAAATCGGAATAGATAATGCCCGAGAAGGAGAGAGATATAAAGAACAGAGTGTATACCACCTATGTAAGTGGATTACGGGCTGCTGTGTAATGCAGCGAAGTATGAACAAATAGCTGATGGTACGGAATATCAGTGCGGAGAAGAAGGGCACTTTCATTAAAGGTCCCATCAGGAAAAGGATCTGAAGAATACAATAAATTATAGCCTGAGATGTGAGAAATAACAGCAGAGTGTAATTTTGGTTCCTGTAAGCAAACACCAACAGGGGCAAACTGGGAGAGTAACATCTGAAGCTCACCCCGATTACCCCTGAGGCCGCGTATATTCCACTGTAAATAGGCCATGATTGGCAATGATAAAGATACTTGAAATCCGCAGGTAAGGGTTCCTACGGACTAGAAGGGTTAGAAAAGTCCACATGCGGAGGCAGTGGAAAATGTTGCGCAGATGGAGCAGAGGAGAGAGAAAGAGCGGAAGGTGGATCAGTGTCCATTGATGGTTTGGTCTCTGCAATATATTCAGAGATTGCTTCAAGTGTTTCGGAATTCAGAGATGTCGTATGGGAGACAATATTGGGAATGGTAGGGGGAGGATGAGTAAAGATTGGAACTGTATTGGACTGTACCAAGGTAGGGGGGGCGAAAGGGTGGAGGGAACTGGAGAAGCGTGACAGGGGACAGAAGAGGCAGGAACCTGGGAGGTGGCAGAAGAGGAAGAAACTTGGGAGAGAACAGGGGAGGAAGGTACATTACGAGGGGGAGGGTGAACCTCTGCACTTGTAACTGAGCCAGTGAGAGGGGAAGAACTAGGGACAGAGACAGGGAGGGTAAAATGAGGAGGTGGAAGATGGGTAGGAGGTGTTACTTTACCTTTTTTTGACTTTTGAGAAGTAGAGGGACGATTGGGAGGAGGTGTCGTACGAGGTCTCGTCGATACTGAGGCTTGTGAGAGAGAACTCGAAGAAGCGAGATTAGACTGAGGCGTTGAAGTAGGGAACGTCGAGCCGAGGACAGCAAAAGGATTAGATACAGGAGTGATTATGGGAGAGGTAACCACAGAGGTGGGTGTAGAAGATGGGATACTAGAAGTGGGGGGACGTTTTGAAACACAGAATAAAGAAACACGTGGGAGTCTCCTTGGAGGCGGAGATGAGAAACTGCCATGGCATAAGGGAGACCTTCTGTCTCTTTGAGGTAACAGATTTCCCGCTCGTTTAAATAGACCTGACAACGGCGAGTGTACGAAGGGTGAGCCTCATGACAGTCAAGCAAGAGGAGATCGATTGCAAGACGTATTAGAATGGTCATCGGCACCACAGACTGGGCATTCGGCGATAGATCTGCAATATTTCGCTGGATGGCCAAATCGCCAGCAATTTCTACACTGTTGTGGTGTAGGGATCACCTTTCGAACTTGTAACCGATGTCCTGCTATATAAACTGAGGATGGGAGTTCTCGGCTGTCAAAAGTTAAACGAGCCACATTGCTAGGGTATCGTCTCCGCCCATGGGCAGGAAGAACGTAAGTGTCTACCTTGAGGATTGGGAGATCTTGGAGTTCCAGCTGTTCTAGAATGTCGGTGCCACATGTCTGGAAATTTTGTTGAAACTATGGTATGGGGCAGAATGACGGTACCACTACAAGAATTGAGGGAATGATGTTTTTCAAGAGTGACAGGAACAGTATCGATATGGGAAAGATGAGAGAGCTCATGAGCCTGGGTAGCATTCTGTACGGTAATGATGCGCGTACCGCTCTTAAGAGCATGAAAAGAAATATCTTTACCAACATGCATAGAGTGCCTTGCCAATACTATGGTCAGAAAGATAGGCAGTAGAGGAAGTTGGGTCGTAAAGTGAAGAATTTAGTCCACTGTTCAGTCTGAAACTGAGCGTGGAAAGGTAGTGAAGGGACGTGTCGATCGTTTCTGAGAAGAACGAGAAGGTGGAGAAGTATCATCAGCAGGTAATTGTCATTGACGTTTAGGCGTGGGACCAGGGGTTGGTCGACGTGGAAGGGTCGGCGATTTGAAAATTGCCGCACCGTAGAGGGAGAGGCCGGAAGCATAGTCAGAGGAGAGCGAAGGTCCGATAAATCGAAGGAGTCAGTCGAGGCCTCAGTACCTGAAGCGGGTGAGGAAACAGCACCGGCAATAGGTACAGAGGCATGAGGAATGTCTGAAGAGTGGTCCAAAGACGAGGCGGGGTCAGAACGGGGTTGCGGTATCAAGAAGGGACCCGGGACGGGGTACCAGGTTCATGGACTAGGGTTGCCATGGTTAGGTTACTTCTTTCTTTTTGTTTTAAGAAAAAAAAGAAAGAAGAAAAGAAAATAAAAATAAAAAAAAAGAAAAAAAAAGGGGGGGGACCGGGGAGGGATAGGTCCTAGGAGGAATGAAAGGGCCAGAAATCTCCCTCTGCACCCAAGAGGACCTCAGCACCGCAAGTAGCGCAGATGCAGCATGGACCCGTTGCCATACCTACCCATCATGCTAGTAAACTAACAATCCGGGATAGCAACCTCACATCTGCCGAGCTACCTCGGTGGATAAAAGAGAGGGCGGCCGGATATCCGCCACAAAGCATACCTCCTTCGGCCACCACCCCTGGAATCCGAAAGGTGGCTTCCAGAGATACACTCGTCGCCCGAAAGACACCCAAAGCTACTCCGGGATACCGGAGAGGGATTGGGACATCCCCAGGCGATCCAGATTCCACGGCAAACTACGCCACCGCTAAGAACCTTAACGGAATGGGATGGACCCCGGTATCCTTTCTCCTACCTAGGAACTAGCGCGCCTGTGGGAGAAATCCCAAAGGACAAAAAGAGGAAGGGCAAAAGGGAGGAGTGGGGAGGAGGAGGAGGAAAGGAAAAAGGGGAGGATGGGGAGGATGGGATAGGGGAGGGGAGATTGGGGGGAAATTAGGTTCGGTCTGAGGAAGAAGACCGATAGGTCTAATTCCTCAGACCAAGAGCCTCTTCACCACGCCAAGGAGCCCCCCTTGAAGAGGAGCATTTGTATAGAAAGAAACCTATGAAGTCCTTGGATGACAAATTTTGACGAGTTGGTGGGTTATAGTGAAAAGATTATTACAGACGTAGTTAGATAATGGGTCTAGGGACTGGGTGTTGAACGTTTTAGTTTAAAAAGGTTGAAAATTAATGACTAACATTATAGAGTAAAGAGTGTTACATATCGACGCTTGGTCACAACTGTTGTAAATATTAATTGTTGGGTCACAAACCAACAGGCGAGTACATACACACAGGAGTACATATACACGAGTAGAAGCACTCTCATATGTAAGAGTACAAATGCAAACATGCAAACACACAAACACGTGGTAATGTTTTCTAATAGATTCCCGACTAAAATAATGTCTTGAGGCAGACTAATGACAAGGTAATAGTAGTGGTGTTGCGTGGCCGTGGTGGTAAGAGGTTCCTTTATGGTTTTAGCGAAAGATTTTTTGATACAAGGAATGTGATGTTAACCGCCTGGACCTGGACCTCAAGTTATCTTGGCAGGTGGTGTATGAAGTGGAGTAGTAGTAGCAGTTTGAGCGGAGGGTGGAAGGAGCCGCCGGGACCACTTGTTATTGCGTGTAGCACTAGAATTCTTGAAGTGAGCATCGGTAAGTTGGTGGTTGGCCATTACACGTTTGATCTGAGCTCTGGTGGTGATGACACGAGTTAGTTTAGGTAACAAGCTAACGTGCAGTGTAGCACATTAATATGATGAAGGATAATTAATGGCATTAGTCAGAGGTGTAATGTGGAAGGTGAAGGTGAGTTAGATTCAGTTGAACAGCAGTTTTTGCAGGTGGAATAAGTTATTTGTTTGTGGTGTTTGCACGACTGAATATTTAATTTTTGGGTATGTAAGTATGGTCTGATAAATTAGTTGTAGGTATAAGAGCAGGGTTAAGTTTGAAGTTTTTGTCCAGTGTAGGAGTTTGGCGAGTAAATTGTTAGAATTAATGGAAGGGTTTATGCTGTAAAGCCCTTGTGGCTTAGCGCTTCTTTTTGATTATAATAATAATTATTATTATAATGAAAAAGAAGCGCTAAGCCACAAGGACTATACAGCGCTGCAGGGCAAGAAGGAAGCGAGGGCATCAGGTGGCAAAAGGGAGATGTATGAGTAATAGGTTACGGATAAGAGCGGGGTAGTGGATGGTGAAAGGGTAAAGGGCAGCAAGAGACTGAACTAGAAAGGGCTGAGGGGAGTGCGAAAAGTATCATCAGAGTTTGTGGAGTAAATCAGTTGTTGTCAAGAAGTCAATGAGAGTCAGGATTAAAGGAGGGTCCATGAGCAAGAAGGGAAGGTAAAGAGAGTAGTAGAACGAAGACGACGTTGGAGGTAAATTCTGCGTGCTCGTTGATAGAGAGGACAGTCTAACAGAATGTGGCTAATCGATACTGGAACTTGACACTGCTCACAGAGAGGAAGAGGGTGCCTCTCCATGAGATACCCATGAGTAAGACGAGTGTGGCCAATGCGAAGGCGGGAGAGTGGTCTCCCAACCTCGGCACTGATGACAAGAAGACGACCAGTAACCTATGCTCGGTTTAATAGAATGTAGTTTGTTACCGAGCAGAGTTGACCAACGTTGTTGCCAATGGGTACGAAGGTGGGTAGCTATTGCAGCAAAATAGTCCAGAAATGGAACACCTCGATAGGAAATTGGTAGGTCATGTACTGGTGACCGCGCAGCAGTGTCTGCCTGTTCATTGTCCTGTACGTCGACATGACCAGGGACCCAACAAAAACTTTGTTTGTGGGGAAACAATCAGGGTGCAGCATTAGGGTTAAAATGAGCGGTTATTACCAGGATACCTCAGGGATATGTTTAAAAGACAATATTGAAAATGAAGTTGTTAGTAATGGTAAATGAATTGATGAAGAAAGAGATAGAGGGCAACGAGTGACTAGCTCGTTTAAGGTTTACTATACAAATAGTAGGAATGTAAGAAATTAGACGAGGTAAGATTACTTGCAAGTGTAGGTAATAATATTGGTATAAGAGAGATGTGGTTTAACTTGAAAGATAGAGAAATGCCTTGTGAATGCAACATAGTTATAAAGTATTACAGTGGTAGGGTCAACAGGAAGGGTGGTGGAGTGGCGATGAGAATTTAAATTGTCTTAGACATGATATAAGGTTAGAAAGATGGAACACAGAATCTGTTTGTCGAGGGACGTGACAAATAAATTTTTGATGATTTATAGGCCCCCCCCCCCAAACGTTGATAGGGAGTGCAGTAAGCTGTTATGGGAGGAAATTGATAAGGCATGTAGATATGAAAATGTTGTGATAATGGGAGATTTTAACTTTAGACAAATTGATTTGACCAATATGACTGACAGGAAATGTTGAGTCTAGCGAGTATGTTGACACGGTTCAGGATTGCTTTTTCGAACAGGTTGTGACAAAGAATTAGAGGAAAGAATGTGCTTGACTTTATTTTTACCAACAAAGATTGAGTAATTAATAATGTTGAGGTTAATGAGTTTGGGGAAAGTGATGACAAATCACTTAGTTTAACTATATCATGGAATTACTCAAATAATTGCTGCAATCAAATGTCTCTTAGATTTTCGCTTGGCCGACTTGATGAGACTGAAAAAAAACGTGGGTGGGATAAATTTGGATGTCCTGCCTATGGGTCAGGTAGGTGATGTTGGCTATCAATATGACGTTTTTCATAGCATATAGTGTAGGTGCCCAGACAAGTTTTGTTTGGAGTATGGAAATTAATGTAACCAAAATGATGGTAAATGGATGAAGAATAAATTAAAACATGTCATTGGTGAAAATAGAGGCATATATAGTCGTATGAAAAGAGGGGATGGGCAGTTTAGAAATTGAATATATTGAATTAAAGAGAAAGAGAGGAATAAGAAAAGCAGAAAGGGATTGTGAGGTTAATGTGGCAAGGGATTAAGACTAACCCAAAAGTGTTGTTTCAGATATACAGAAGTAAGATTAGGGACAAGATTGGCTCACTTGAGAGTAACTGGTCAGATGAGTGACAGTGATAAGAAACAGTGATGAGAAACAGCAGAGGTCCAGGTATGCATACTTGTCAGAGAGCCCGTCGTAAGTCCAAGTTGTTGGTAAACGAGTACGTCACTAAGTAAGGAGAGGCTGTATTCTAGTTAAACCACTGTTGCTGCCAATGGTTGTGAAATTGTTTAGAGATTAGTGCAAAATAGTCTGAGAATGGAATACCCCTTTATGAAATATGTCTGTGTCCACACACTGTTGGTCCAACAAACATGCACTTGTTAAGGGACCAAATAGAAAACGATGTTTGTTTTTACTAGAAATGCGGCACAACCGAAGTTGTATATGAAGAATGAGGGGATGTGGAGAATCCAATTTTTGGATACCTGTAACATAGTCTTAAATTTGTATAACTGTTGAGGTCAGTATACCATGAGAATTGTATATAGATCAGCTGTGAAAATGGTAGGTGAGCCTAGTACAAGTAAGTTTAGAAAAAGTGCTGCAAACCTGACACTGTCAGAGGATTTAGGAGCATCTGTTGTAAACTGCAGTAGTGTGAGATGGGAAGTGGTGAGGAAATGGCAGTGAGAAGGTACAATAGGTAATTGAGCTTTCATAGAATAAAGTGGGGAAGAACAAACATGAATTGGAACTTTTTTTTTTTTTTTTTTTTTTATTATCACACCGGCCGATTCCCACCAAGGCAGGGTGGCCCGAAAAAGAAAAACTTTCACCATCATTCACTCCATCACTGTCTTGCCAGAAGGGTGCTTTACACTACAGTTTTTAAACTGCAACATTAAAACCCCTCCTTCAGAGTGCAGGCACTGTACTTCCCATCTCCAGGACTCAAGTCCGGCCTGCCGGTTTCCCTGAATCCCTTCATAAATGTTACTTTGCTCACACTCCAACAGCACGTCAAGTATTAAAAACCATTTGTCTCCATTCACTCTATCAAACACGCTCACGCATGCCTGCTGGAAGTCCAAGCCCCTCGCACACAAAACCTCCTTTACCCCCTCCCTCCAACCCTTCCTAGGCCGACCCCTACCCCGCCTTCCTTCCACTACAGACTGATACACTCTTGAAGTCATTCTGTTTCGCTCCATTCTCTCTACATGTCCGAACCACCTCAACAACCCTTCCTCAGCCTCTGGACAACAGTTTTGGTAATCCCGCACCTCCTCCTAACTTCCAAACTACGAATTCTCTGCATTATATTCACACCACACATTGCCCTCAGACATGACATCTCCACTGCCTCCAGCCTTCTCCTCGCTGCAACATTCATCACCCACGCTTCACACCCATATAAGAGCGTTGGTAAAACTATACTCTCATACATTCCCTCTTTGCCTCCAAGGACAAAGTTCTTTGTCTCCACAGACTCCTAAGTGCACCACTCACTCTTTTTCCCTCATCAATTCTATGATTCACCTCATCTTTCATAGACCCATCTGCTGACACGTCCACTCCCAAATATCTGAATACGTTCACCCCCTCCATACTCTCTCCCTCCCAAACTGATATTCAATCTTTCATCACCTAATCTTTTTGTTATCCTCATAACCTTACTCTTTCCTGTATTCACCTTTAATTTTCTTCTTTTGCACACCCTACCAAATTCATCCACCAATCTCTGCAACTTCTCTTCAGAATCTCCAAGAGCACAGTGTCATCAGCAAAGAGCAGCTGTGACAACTCCCACTTTGTGTGTGATTCTTTATCTTTTAACTCCACGCCTCTTGCCAAGACCCTCGCATTTACTTCTCTTACAACCCATCTATAAATATATTAAACAACCACGGTGACATCACACATCCTTGTCTAAGGCCTACTTTTACTGGGAAAAAATTTCCCTCTTTCCTACATACTCTAACTTGAGCCTCACTATCCTCGTAAAAAACTCTTCACTGCTTTCAGTAACCTACCTCCTACACCATACACTTGCAACATCTGCCACATTGCCCCCCTATCCACCCTGTCATACGCCTTTTCCAAATCCATAAATGCCACAAAGACCTCTTTAGCCTTATCTAAATACTGTTCACTTATATGTTTCACTGTAAACACTGGTCCACACACCCCCTACCTTTCCTAAAGCCTCCTTGTTCATCTGCTATCCTATTCTCCGTCTTACTCTTAATTCTTTCAATTATAACTCTACCATACACTTTACCAGGTACACTCAACAGACTTATCCCCCTATAATTTTGCACTCTCTTTTATCCCTTTGCCTTTATACAAAGGAACTATGCATGCTCTCTGCCAATCCCTAGGTACCTTACCTTCTTCCATACATTTATTAAATAATTGCACCAACCACTCCAAAACTATATCCCCACCTGCTTTTAACATTTCTATCTTTATCCCATCAATCCCGGCTGCCTTACCCCCTTTCATTTTACCTACTGCCTCACGAACTTCCCCCACACTCACAACTGGCTCTTCCTCACTCCTACAAGATGTTATTCCTCCTTGCCCTATACACGAAATCACAGCTTCCCTATCTTCATCAACATTTAACAATTCCTCAAAATATTCCTTCCATCTTCCCAATACCTCTAACTCTCCATTTAATAACTCTCCTCTCCTATTTTTAACTGACAAATCCATTTGTTCTCTAGGCTTTCTTAACTTGTTAATCTCACTCCAAACTTTTTCTTATTTTCAACAAAATTTGTTGATAACATCTCACCCACTCTCTCATTTGCTCTCTTTTTACATTGCTTCACCACTCTCTTAACTTCTCTCTTTTTCTCCATATACTCTTCCCTCCTTGCATCACTTCTACTTTGTAAAAACTTCTCATATGCTAACTTTTTCTCCTTACTATCTCTTTACATCATCATTCCACCAATCGCTCCTCTTCCCTCCTGCACCCACTTTCCTGTAACCACAAACTTCTGCTGAACACTCTAACACTACATTTTTAAACCTACCCCATACCTCTTCGACCCCATTGCCTATGCTCTCATTAGCCCATCTATCCTCCAATAGCTGTTTATATCTTACCCTAACTGCCTCCTCTTTTAGTTTATAAACCTTCACCTCTCTCTTCCCTGATGCTTCTATTCTCCTTGTATCCCATCTACCTTTTACTCTCAGTGTAGCTACAACTAGAAAGTGATCTGATATATCTGTGGCCCCTCTATAAACATGTACATCCTGAAGTCTACTCAACAGTCTTTTATCTACCAATACATAATCCAACAAACTACTGTCATTTCGCCCTACATCATATCGTATATACTTATTTATCCTCTTTTTCTTAAAATATGTATTACCTATAACTAAACCCTTTCTATACAAAGTTCAATCAAAGGGCTCCCATTATCATTTACACCTGGCACCCCAAACTTACCTACCACACCCTCTCTAAAAGTTTCTCCTACTTTAGCATTCAAGTCCCCTACCACAATTACTCTCTCACTTGGTTCAAAGGCTCCTATACATTCACTTAACATCTCCCAAAATCTCTCTCTCTCCTCTGCATTCCTCTCTTCTCCAGGTGCATACACGCTTATTATGACCACTTCTCGCATCCAACCTTTACTTTAATCCACATAATTCTTGAATTTACACATTCATATTCTCTTTTCTCCTTCCATAACTGATCATTTAACATTACTGCTACCCCTTCCTTTGCTCTAACTCTCTCAGATACTCCAGATTTAATCCCATTTATTTCCCCCCACTGAAACTCTCCTACCCCCTTCAGCTTTGTTTCGCTTAGGGCCAGGACATCCAACTTCTTTTCATTCATAACATCAGCAATCATCTGTTTCTTGTCATCCGCACTACATCCACGCACATTTAAGCAACCCAGTTTTATAAATTGGAACTTATCAAGGGGAAAGAGAGATTAAATGCTAGATGGACATTTTTTTTTTTTTTTTTTCAACAAGTCGGCCGTTTCCCACCGAGGCAGGGTGACCCAAAAAAAAAAGAAAGAAAATCCCCAAAAAGAAAATACTTTCATCATCATTCAACACTTTCACCACACTCGCACATTATCACTGTTTTTGCAGAGGTGCTCAGAATACAACAGTCCAGAAGCATACACATATAAAGACACACAACATATCCCTCCAAACTGCCAATATCCCAAACCCCTCCTTTAAAGTGCAGGCATTGTACTTCCCATTTCCAGGACTCAAGTCCGACTATATGAAAATAAGCAACCACCCAGGGAGGTACTACCGTCCTGCCAAGTGAGTGTAAAACGAAAGCCTGTGATTGTTTTACATGATGGTAGGATTGCTGATGTCTTTTGTCTGTCTCATAAATATGCAAGATTACAGGCATGTCTTGCTACTTCTACTTACACTTAGGTCACACTACACATACATGTACACGTTTATGTACACACACTTATCTGAGTTTTCTTTGATTTTATCTTAATAGTTCTTGGTCTTATTAATTTTCCTTTTATATCCATGGGGAAGTGGAATAAGAATCTTTCCTCCGTAAGCCATGCGTGTTGTAAAAGTCAACTAAAATGCCGGGAACAATGGGCTAGTAACCCCTTTTCCTGTAAAGATTACTAAAAAGAATAAGAAGAAGAAAATTGTCAAAGTGGGAAGTCTAGATGGACATATAAAGTGGAAAATATATTACATTTATGAAGGGATTCAATAACCTAGCAAATGGACTTGAGCCCCTGGAGGTGGGGAAGTACAATGCCTGCAATGCAAGATAGGAATGGAGTGAGTGGATGATGGAAGTGTTTCTTTCTTTTTGGGCCCCCTACTCATTGGGAGGAGGGTCGATGTGTTAAAAAAAAAATGTAGAGAAAGGGGAGGGGAGTAAAAAGGGATGGGGATAAAATTTAAAGGACTTGTACTTACGTTGTTACCATTCTGTATGTGACGAGAGGTGACATTATATTAAAACCCAGTGGTACTGATGGTGTAAAGATGGAATCTTTGACCTGTGTATGTAGTCTCTCAATGAGAGAGGAACAAAAAGCACCAAGACAAACAGTTGATGATGATAAATGGTATCCACTTTAGAGAGAGTTAAGGGAAAGGCTGGGAAGTATAGGTTGCCATAGTGCAGTGTTGGTAAGGTTACGACATACCTGGAGAGAGTTTCAGGGGTCAGCACCCCTGTGGCCCAGTCCATGACCAGGCCTCATGGTGGATCAGGGCTGATCAACCAGGCTGTTATTGCTGGCCGCATGCAAACTGATGTACAAACCACAGCCTGGCTGGTAAGGTACTGACTTTAGGTGTCTGTACAGTGCCTTCTTGAAGACAGCCAGGGGTCTATTGGTAATTCCCCTTATGTATGCTGGGAGGCAGTTGAACAGTCTTGGGCCCCTAAAGTTTTATTGTGTTGTCTCTTAGTGTATTCATGGCACCTCTGCTTTTCATTGGGGGGATGTTGCATCTCCTGCCAAGTCTTTTGTTTTTTTAGGGAGTGTAAATTTGGTACTAATTCCTCCAGGATTTTCTAAGTGTAGATTAACATGTTCTAGGTAGTAGGCTGGTAGACAGCAACTGCCCAGGGAGGTACTACCATCCTGTGGTAGTAGGTTGGTAGACAACCACCCAGGGAGGTACTACCGTCCTGCCAAGTGAGTGTACAGTGGAAGCCTGTAATTGTGTTACTTGATGGTAGGATTGCTGGTGTCTTTTCTCTGTCTCATAAAGATGCAAGATTTCAGGTATGTATTACTACTTCTACTTACACTTAGGTCACACTACACATATGTACATGCATATATGTACACACCCCTCTGGGTTTTATTCTATTTTCTTACTAGTTCTTGTTCTTGTTTATTCCCTCTTATCTCCATGGGGAAGTGGAACAGAATTCTTTCTTGGAGCAAGGGGCTAGTAACCCCTTCTCCTGTATAAATTACTAAATTTAGAAAGAGAAATTTTCATTTTTCTTTTTGGGCCACCGTGTCTCGGTGGGATATGGCCAGTTTGTTGAAAGAAGAAGATTAATGTGTATCTTTCTCGCCTACATTCCAGGGAATACAAATCAAGGGACTTCAACTGTTCCCAGTAATTTAGGTACTTTATCTTAATTATACAAGTCGTGAAAGTTCTCTACATTCTCCAGGTCTACAGTTTTGCCTGCCTTGAAGGGGGCCATTAGTGTACAGCAATATTCCAGCCTAGAGAGAACAAGTGATTTGAAGAGAATCATCATGGACTTTGCATCCCTAGTTTTGAAGGTTTTAAAGGTGAATGAGAGTTGTTTGAGTCCCCGAGTAGAGACTTGTTTTCTTGAAGTAAAATATAAGTATTATCTTGCAGATTTGGAGGAAAGAAGTGATGGCGCCTGGAACAATGATTTAATATTCCTGTGGAAATTTGAGGGTCTGCATTGATGGCAGCAGCAACCTTGAGAATGGCAGGCGAGTACTGTCACTCAGTTTATGTAATTCTTGTATAAACTGCCATTGATGGCAGCAGCAACCTTGAGAATGGCAGGCGAGTACTGTCACTCGTTTATGTAATTCTTGTATAACTGCCATTGATGGCAGCAGCAACCTTGAGAATGGCAGGCGAGTACTGTCACTCAGTTTATGTAATTCTTGTATAAACTGCCATTGATGGCAGCAGCAACCTTGAGAATGGCAGGCGAGTACTGTCACTCAGTTTATGTAATTCTTGTATAAACTGCCATTGATGGCAGCAGCAACCTTGAGAATGGCAGGCGAGTACGGGCCACTCAGTTTATGTAATTCTTGTATAAACTGCCATTGATGGCAGCAGAAACCCTTGAGAATGGCAGGCGAGGTACTGTCACTCAGTTTATGTAATTCTTGTATAAACTGCCATTGATGGCAGCAGCAACCTTGAGAATGGCAGGTGAGTACTGTCACTCAGTTTATGTAATTCTTGTATAAACTGCCATTGATGGCAGCAGCAACCTTGAGAAGGGGCAGGCGAGTACGGGCCACTCAGTTTATGTAATTTTGTATAAACTGCCATTGATGGCAGCCAGCAACCTTGAGAATGGCGGGGCGAGAAACTGTCACCAGTTTATGTAATTCTTGTATAAAACTGCCATTGATGGCAGCAGCAACCTTGAGAATGGCAGGTGAGTACTGTCACTCGTTTATGTAATTCTTGTATAAACAGCCATTGATGGCAGCAGCAACCTTGAGAATGGCAGGCAAGTACTGTCACTCAGTTTATGTAATTCTTGTATAAACGCCTTTGATGGCAGCAGCAACCTTGAGAATGGCAGGCGAGTACTGTCACTCAGTTTATGTAATTCTTGTATAAACTGCCATTGATGGCAGCAGCAACCTTGAGAATGGCAGGGAGTACTGTCACTCAGTTTATGTAATTCTTGTATAAACTGCCATTGATGGCAGCAGCAACCTTGAGAATGGCAGGCGAGTACTGTCACTCAGTTTATGTAATTCTTGTATAAACTGCCATTGATGGCAGCAGCAACCTTGAGAATGGCAGGCGAGTACTGCCACTCAGTTTATGTAATTCTTGTATAAACTGCCATTGATGGCAGCGCAACCTTGAGAATGGCAGGCGAGTACTGTCACTCAGTTTATGTAATTCTTGTATAAACTGCCATTGATGGCAGCAGCAACCTTGAGAATGGCAGGCGAGTACTGTCACTCAGTTTATGTAATTCTTGTAAAAAAACTGCCATTGATGGCAGCAGCAACCTTGAGAATGGCAGGCGAGTACTGCCACTCAGTTTTTTGTAATTCTTGTATAAACGCCATTGATGGCAGCAGCAACCTTGAGAATGGCAGGCGAGTACTGTCACTCAGTTTATGTAATTCTTGTATAAACTGCCATTGATGGCAGCAGCAACCTTGAGAATGGCAGGCGAGTACTGCCACTCAGTTTATGTAATTCTTGTATAAACTGCCATTGATGGCAGCAGCAACCTTGAGAATGGCAGGCGAGTACTGTCACTCAGTTTATGTAATTCTTGTATAAACTGCCATTGATGGCAGCAGCAACCTTGAGAATGGCAGGCGAGTACTGTCACTCAGTTTATGTAATTCTTTTTAAATAAACTGCCATTGATGGCAGCAGCAACCTTGAGAATGGCAGGCGAGTACTGTCACTCAGTTTATGTAATTCTTGTATAAACCTGCCATTGAGGGCAGCAGCAAACCTTGAGAATGGCAGGGAGTACTGCCACTCAGTTTATGTAATTCTTGATATAAACTGCCATTGATGGCAGCAGCAACCTTGAGAATGGCAGGCGAGTACTGTCCTCAGTTTATGTAATTCTTGTATAAAACTGCCATTGATGGCAGCAGCAACCTTGAGAATGGAGGTGAGTACTGTCCTCAGTTTATGTATTCTTGTATAAACTGCCATTGATGGCAGCAGCAACTTGAGAATGGCAGGCGAGTACTGCCACTCCATTTATGTAATTTGTATAAACTGCCATTGATGGCAGCAGCAACCTTGAGAATGGCAGGCGAGTACTGTCATCAGTTTATGTAATTCTTGTATAAACTGCCATTGATGGCAGCAGCAACCTTGAGAATGGCAGGTGAGTACTGTCACTCAGTTTATGTATTCTTGTATAAACGCCATTGATGGCAGCAGCAACCTTGAGAATGGCAGGCGAGTACTGTCACTCAGTTATGTAATTCTTGTATAAACTGCCATTGATGGCAGCAGCAACCTGAGAATGGCAGGCGAGTACTGTCACTCAGTTTATGTAATTCTTGTATAAACTGCCATTGATGGCAGCAGAACCTTGAGAATGGCAGGCGAGTACTGTCACTCAGTTTATGTAATTCTTGTTATAAACTGCCATTGATGGCAGCAGCAACCTTGAGAATGGCAGGCGAGTACTCACTCAGTTTATTGAATTCTTGTAATAACTGCATTGATGGCCAGCAGCAACCTTGAGAATGGCAGGCGAGTACTGTCACTCAGTTTATGTAATTCTTGTATAAACTGCCATTGATGGCAGCAGCAACCTTGAGAATGGCAGGCGATACTGTCACTCAGTTTATGTAATTCTTGTATAAAACTGCCATTGATGGCAGCAGCAACCTTGAGAATGGCAGGCGAGTACTGTCACTCAGTTTATGTAATTCTTGTATAAACTGCCATTGATGGCAGCAGCAACCTTGAGAGGCAGGCGAGTACTGTCACTCAGTTTATGTAATTCTTGTTAAACTGCCATTGATGGCAGCAGCAACCTTGAGAATGGCAGGCGAGTACTGTCACTCAGTTTATGTAATTCTTGTATAACGCTATTGATGGCACCAGCAACCTTGAGAATGGCAGGCGAGTACTGTCACTCAGTTTATGTAATTCTTGTATAAACTGCCATTGATGGCAGCAGCAACCTTGAGAATGGCAGGCGAGTACTGTCACTCAGTTTATGTAATTCTTGTATAAACTGCCATTGATGGCAGCAGCAACCTTGAGAATGGCAGGCGAGTACTGTCACTCAGTTTATGTAATTCTTGTATAAACTGCATTGATGGCAGCAGCAACCTTGAGAATGGCAGGCGGAGTACTGTCACTCAGTTTATGTAATTCTTGTATAAACTGCCATTGATGGCAGCAGCAACCTTGAGAATGGCAGGCGAGTACTGTCACTCAGTTTATGTAATTCTGTTAAACTGCCATTGTGGCGCAGCAACCTTGAGAATGGCAGGCGAAGTACTGTCACTCAGTTTATGTAATTCTTGTATAAACTGCCATTGATGGCAGCAGCAACCTTGAGAATGGCAGGCGAGTACTGCCACTCAGTTTATGTAATTCTTGTATAAACTGCCATTGATGGCAGCAGAACCTTGAGAATGGCAGGCGAGTACTGTCACTCAGTTTATGTAATTCTTGTATAAACTGCCATTGTGGCAGCAGCAACTTTGAGAATGGCAGGCGAGTACTGCCACTCAGTTTATGTAATTCTTGTATAAACTGCCATTGATGGCAGCAGCAACCTTGAGAATGGCAGGCGAGTACTGCCACTCAGTTTATGTAATTCTTGTATAAACTGCCATTGATGGGAGCAGCAACCTTGAGAATGCAGGCGAGAGTAAGTCACTCAGTTTATGTAATTCTTGTATAAACTGCCATTGATGGCAGCAGCAACCTTGAAAATGGCAGGCGAGTACTGCCACTCAGTTTATGTTATTTCCTTTTATCTCCATGGGAAAGTAGAACAGAATTCTTCCTCCATAAGTCATGCGTGTCGTAAGAGGCGACTAAAATGCCTGGAGCAAGGAGCTAGTAACCCCTTCTTTTGTATATATTACTAAATTTAAAAGGAGAAACCTTCGTTTTTCCTTTTGGGTGACCCTGCCTTGGTGGGATATGACCGGTTTGTTGATATTTGATGATTTATACATTCTGAATTTTCAGAGCCTTAAGGATGCTTAAAGGATATTTTGGGAGTCAGCGCCCCAACTGTCCTGCCACCCCACCCAGCTGCATCAACTGATCAGGGACATACTTTAAGCACCTTCGAAGTTCCTGTGTGAAGACAGCCCTTGTGTGACCCCTGCTTTTCAATGGGATCATTTTGCACCACCTACCCAGCTAGTCCTTGCTTTCATAGGGAGGATTTCTGAATGCAGATTTGGAACCAGTCCCTAGAATCTTGCAGGTGTAAAGTACATATCTTTTTGTTCTTCATTCCAAGGGCACAGGTAAAGGAATTTCAAATATAGACGAGATGGTATTATAAGTTATTCACTGGGTCTGAAGTGAAGACCAGAGATTCTGTGATTTAAATTTCCCACTGTAAATGTGAGCTAAGATGATACAAGCATTGTGCTATTGTATGTTGTAATATTGTATTAGGCTTTGCAATATTGTTCCTTACTACTAACCTGGGAGGTGATTCATACTTTATAGATGAACCTGATAACCTGTCATGCACTGTATGACTTTCAGTGTTCTCTCTCTTTTATCTTTTGATCTCTCCTTCCCTCTAGGGAGCTGCCCTTGATGCCAGTGATGGTTTTTGATCCAAATAGTAGTTATTTCCTCTCCTAGATCTGACCTGATTGCTTCCCAATTTCCACGCACAGTTTTCTGTCTTGTCCAGAAGTGATAGATAAGATGGGGAGGGGGGGTAAGGCAAGCCAGGAGAGTGCCGTGTACTCAAGGCGAGTGAGGTACACCAGTGCACATTCAAAGCTTGCAGCCTCTCTTCTTGAACAGGTGTGAGGCACAGTTTCTACTGTTATCTTGGCTGCATGCTGTAGGTACCAAAAACAAATGTTTATAATCATAAACATTTGCTGTGGTGTAGTAGCTTTCTCATTGTCCAATGGTGTAGTAGCTGTCTTCTCACTGTTTTGTGGTGTAAAAGCTGTTCTCTCCCTTTTTCGTGGTGTAGTAGCTGTCTTTCACCTCTTGTGGTATAGAAACTGTCCTCTCCCTAATTAACAAAAAAGCACAATACCGTGACTGGATACACAAATAACCCGCACATAGAAGAGAGAAGCTTACGACGAGTTTTCAGTCCAACTTGGACCATTTACAAAGTCACATAACCAGAAGTGGAGCAGGATGGCTATATTAATAGGCGGAGAGGTAGTGGTAGTGGTAGTAATAGTAGTAGGTAGAAGTAGTAGTAGTGGTAGTAGTGGGGAATATAGGAGAAGAGCCAGTCAATACAAAGAAAGGGGAGCACTGCAAGGGAGCTAGGTGCCCACGAGGGATAGCAAGTGCACAGAGGTGGTGTGAAAGGGGAAGTGGTGAAATAAATAATGAAGGAACAGAAACACGAGACAGAAGAAAAAGACAACCAAGGAGAAAAAGGAAAGAGGAAGGGAAGAGGGAGAAGAAAAGAAAAGGAAAAAATTAGGAGTCGGGTTAAGTCACGGGTTGTTCTGAAGTTTGGAGCATTTTACAATGTAGTGGGAGAGGAAGGCATCTACAGAGACGAAGCCAGGGCTAAGATTCATTCAGGGAAAGTTGTGTATTAGGATTCAACTAGACAGCGACTGTTAGAGTTGGAAGTAGGGAACACAGTTTTAGCAGAAGACCAGTCAATAGGATGGCTATGATCTCTGACATGACAGAAAAGTGCATGTTAATGTCGGCAAGCTAACACTATTTTTGTGCTCCTAAGTCTGTCAGAAAGAGATCGACCAGTTTCTCCAAAGTATTGAAGAGGACAGGAGGAGCAAGAAATAGAGTAGACACCAGGATCATCTGTAGAGGGAGGAGAGGTATGAACGAGATTAGTGCGAAGAGTGTTAGTCTGGCGGAAGGTTTAAACTTGATGTCTAAGGGACGGAGAGAATTGTTGAGATTAGAAAGACCGGAAATGTAGGGAAGGCAGAGGACAGAAGAGTTCCAGGAGTAGAGAGTTTGGGAGAGAAGAAATTGCGCTTAGCACGTGAGAGGGCGAGTCTATGAAAATGGGAAGGGTAACCAAGACGGGGAAAACGAATTATGAAGGTGGAAATTTCTGCTGGAAGGAACTGAGGATCACAGATGCGGAGGGCACGGAGAAAGAGGAAGATAAGAACACTTGACAGGGAAGCATGATAGGAAAAGTAGTGAATGTACAATGCCACTGTGCATAGGTTTTCAGTAACGGTAAGAGAAAAAACCTGTATCTGAGGGTGGACATGGACATCAAGGAATTCTGTTCCCAATCAGCTTTAAACTTAATGGAAGGGGCAAGATTATTAAGAGCTTCAAAAGGAAAAGGTTGGAAGAGACTGGAGTCATGAGGCCACAGAGCAAAGATGTCATCAACATAGCAGAGCCAGAGTAAGGTTGCACATCGATGGTAGGAAGAAGAACAGTCTCGAAGTATTCCATTGTAAAAAATTAGCAAGGACAGGGAGAGAGAGAAGAGAACCATTAGTGACACCGAAGGTTTGGAGAATAATATTTCCCTTGGAAGGAAAAGGAATTAGTCCACACAGATGTCTTTCTTGATCTATCCGTCTCTGTGTGGACTCTAATTCCTTTTCCTTCCAAGGGAAATATTATCTCAAGCCTCCCTCTACAGATGTTCCTGGTGTCTACTCTATTTCTTGCTCCTGTCCTCTTCAATACTTTGGAGAAACTGGTCGATCTCTTTCTGACAGACTTAGGAAACACAAAAATAGTGTTAGGCTTGCCGACACTAACAATGCTCTTTTCTGTCACGTCAAGAGATCATAGCCATCCTATTGACTGGTCTTCTGCTAAAACTGTCTTCCCTACTTCCAACTAACAGTCGCCATCTAGTTGAATCCTCTCTAATACACAACTTTCCCTGCATGAATCTTAGCCCTGGCTTCATCTCTGTAGATGCCTTCCTCTCCCACTACATTGTAAAATGCTCCAAACTTCAGAACACCCGTGATTTAACCTGACTCCACATTTTTTCCTTTTCTTTTTCTTCTCCCTCTTCCCCTTTCCTTTCTCTCCTCTGGGTTGTCTTCTGTCTCGTGTTTCTGTTCCTTCATTATTTATTTCACCACTTCCCCTTTCACCCACCTCTGTGCACTTGCTCTCCCTCTGTGGGCACCTAGCTCCCTTGCAGTGCTCCCCTTTCTTTGTATTTGACTGGCTCCTTCTCCTTATTCCCCACTACTACCACCACTACATCTTCCTGCCTATATATAGCCGTCCTGCTCCACTTCTGGTTAGTGTGAATTTGTAAATGGTCCAAGTCGGACCGAAACGTCGTCATAAGCTTCTCTCTTCTATGTGCGGGTTATTTGTGTACTGTCCTCTCCCTGTCCTATGATGTAGCTGCCTTCTCACTATCTTGTGATGTCTTGTGTAGCTGTCTTCTCACTGTCCTGTGATGTAGTAGCTGTCTTCTCACTATCTTGTGATGTAGTCTTACTGTATGTAGTTGCTGTTTTCTCACTGTCTTGTGGTGTAGTAGCTGCCTTCTCACTGTCTTGTGATGTAGTCTTCTCTCTGAAGCATAGTAGCTGTCTTCTCACTGTCTTGTGTAACCGTGTTCTCACTGTCTGCAAAGTGTATCCAAGTGTGGTACCTAAACATAGGTTTTGTACATGACAGTAAGGTCACTTGCATCCCTCAGGTGTTGAATGCTCTGCTGAAATGACAGATCTGTCGTCATTCCAAGTGGAGCATACTCTAAGTGGTAGTGCACTTGTGCCTCTTGCAACCTTTTCCCTTCCCCTTACATCTTTTGTACCTGATTCACCTGGACAAGTTTAGTGTTTCCTCCATTAAAATTGTAAGAGCTGGATGTTAATACAAGCAAGTTCTGGAAAAATCTACTTTGTTGTCAAAATATTTTCTCTAATCCATTTTCTTTGGTAAACAGTCTCATTTTGATAGCTAATGGGAAGCTGCTTCTTATATTCTGTTATAGTTTTGAATTTTCTTCAGTAAATGACAATGGAATTTTAAAATTTCCCACTCGTGATTTATCTTTGGAAATTTAGCTTCCCATTTTCTTTATAAACATCTCAAAAAAAATGGGTAATTTCATCTAAGTGGGAGTGAAATTCCCATAGGCCTTCTGGCTAGAGAATGAAAAATTTCCCATTTTCTGTGATAGAAATATGATTAGAAATTTTCCACTTTCTATGATGGAAAAAAAAATCTGGGAGTGAAATTCCCCTAGACTTGCTTTCTGTGATAGAGGCATCAAAGAAAGTAGGAATTTCCATTTTCTATGATGGAATTTTTTTTTCTGAAAGTGGGAGGGAAATTCCCATAGACTCTAGTTTTCTATCATGAGCCATCCCCTCAAGGAAGGTTCCTTGATGTTGGTGAGGGGCTCTTGATTTAGGGAATTGGAACTGTGCTCCAGTTCCCCGAATTAAGCCTGAATGCCTTCCACATCCCCCCCCCCTCAGGCGCTGTATAATCCTCCGGGTTTAGCGCTTCCCCCTTAATTATAATATGAGCCATCAAAGAAAATGGGAAATTTCCCATTTTCTATGATGGATTTTTTTCTGAAAGTGGGAGTGAAATTCCCATAGGCTTTCTATGAGCCATCAAAGAAAATGGGAAATTTCCCATGGTGGATTTTTTTTTTTTAAACTGGGAGTGAAAATCCCATAGACTTCCTCGTTTTTTATAATGAGCCATCAAAGAAAATGGGAAATTTCCCATGGTGGATTTTTTTTTTTTTGAAACTGGGAGTGAAAATTCCATAGACTTCCTCGTTTTCTATAATGAGCCATCAAAGAAAATGGGAAATTTCCCATCTTCTGATGGGAAAAAGATTCTGAAAATGGGAGTGAAATTCCCATAGACACTATAATAGTGCTATACAATTTTCAGTATATATACACACACACTAAAAAAAATTAAAGTTTTTTTAAGCTCTTTACTTTTTATTTTAACTTCCACAGTTCTCAAGAAATTTTCAGGTAGGAGCATGAACTATTGAGACACAGGATACATATGAAGGACAAGAATGTATATGAAGTAAAGACAAAGGACTAAGTGGGAAGTTGATATGACAATATCAGTAAACGCAAGAGACAATGTACAAGTAAGAGATTTCCATGACAAGGAAACCAGAGGAAAGAACAGAGAGATAAGCAAGAGGGTGAAAGAAATACAAGTATAAAGAGGAAGACAAAAGTAACTGAAAAAAAAGGAAAGGGACAAAGGTAAGAAGCATTGAGGAGGAAGAGGGCAAGATTTGTAGAGATAAGGTTAAGACTTGTCAAGGAGGCAGAGACGAAGGCAAGGAGAGAGGGCAAGTCCGAGTTGGTCAGGAGGAAGAGATGAGCATAAGCATAATCATGGGGGAGCACTAAACCCATAGGATTATAGAGTGCATATGGGGAAGGGATGTAGACTCAATTCAGGGAACCGGAGCACAGATCCAATTCCCTGGATCAAGAGCCCCTCACCAGCATCAATGAACCTTGAGGGGAGAGGAAGAGATGAAGGCAAGAGAGTGAGGGAGATATTAGAGGGGAAAATACATGGAGTGACTTAGGATGGGTGTGCAGGTAGGATTACTGGCTGATCAAAGGTAAGGTATATGGAGCAAATTAGGATGGTCAAGAGGGTAGGATTACAGGTCGTTAGTGGTCCCCTGGTTATCCAGCAAGATCCGGCAGTCTTACATGCAGTGAGGATCGCTGTGCTGCTGCTTGTCTGTTAATGCGAGTCATCCCTGAGCATTATGAAGAGCGTCAGTCAGGCTTGTCAGGTGAGGACTCATTCCCCCCTCCCACCAGCCACTTACTAGACCCTCAAGGTAGGCAAGAGGTCTACCTCCCCCTTCAAGAAACCCCCAAGGGTAACCCATTGGGGATTATTATTATAATCAAAAAGAAGCGCTAAGCCACAAGGGCTATACAGCAACCCATTGGGGGACCATGCTTGCGGGCTTATTCCACTCCCTGAGGTGCTGCTTCTCACACTTACATGCTTGTCCCTGTCCACAACTCCACTTAATAGTATTAGGATAGGTGAGGATAGGAATGTGAAGCTTAGGAGGGATAGAGAAAGGGAGAGGGGAAAAAAGAGGAAATGCAATGGGGACATTATCAGGATGGGGGTGAACTAAACTCCTAAGGGTATATACAGTGCCTTATGAGAATGGAAGGCATCACATTCGAACCAATGGGGGGAGGGGGGATGCCAATTCCTTGGTTCAAGACTACTTTTATTAACCCTTTCAATGTCTGTGCTGTAGTATGGGTTTGAAAGCTCACTCAGGTAAGCAATGGAAGACAATTGGGGTCTAGATATGAGTGCATGCAGTGTGCACCACAAAAAAATCCTGCTCCACACAGTGCATGGGGAAAAAACTGTATTTGTGGTGTATTTTCAGATGGTTTTTATGGTTGTATTCTTGGTATGATTTGATAGAATGGAAGACATATTACAGAAGCAGATTTCCGATTGGTTTTATGAATGAAAGTATCTTAAAATTGAGCTCAAACTAGCAGAAATGTTAGATTTATGCTGATATTCCAAACACAAATTACATTGGTCGTCCAATATGTATCCAATTGGTCAGTTTAATAGGTATTCATAAATATGCTCTGCATAACACTTATTACAGATCTCCCTCAACATTCGCTAGGGTTAGGGGATCAAGACCCTCATGAATGTTTAAAAATCGTGAATGTTTGGTGCGCCAATATATTGTAGGGAAATATAATACAATACTGTTTCCTTAACCTACTGAACCATGAACAATCATAAAACACAAAAATACAGTGGACCCTCGGGTAACGCCTTTAATCCGTTACAGAGAGCTAGCCTTAACCGATTGAGCCTTCAGCCGAATTAATTTTCCCCATGAGAAATAATGGAAATCCCAATTAATCCGTTCCAAACACCCAAAAGTATTTAACAAAATTTTTTTACAAGAAATATACATTTCCCTATATAGAAAACAATGATACATGCACAATAAACACTACTGAAATGACACCTTTATTGTGGACTTAATGAGTGATGAGACGGGAGAGGATGAAGGCGTTGTTTGGAAGGGGAATCCTATTCTATAAATACTTCATGTAACGAGTCCTTTTCTGGGGTTACCTCCCTTCTTGGGTTTTTAATGCCACTATGACCAGCTTGAGAGTAACTGGACCCCTGTCACACAAAATATCTGTCCAGAGAGCTTTATTTCTCGTGTCCCTTTAAAATCAACATCATAGTGACTATCTGTCATTTTAACTTTGTTTACCATTACTTAATTTAGTCCCTTATATTTTTTCTCTTTTATTTTAGCTTTATATAACAACCTTAGTTCATATATTCACAATTGTTAAAATAATCAAGGTGCTATTCTCAGGTGCTAAAGTGTAATAAGCTCATTATTTTGCCATTATATTCATTTATTTGATTACCACAAATTATTTTAGTCCCTTTTATATTGCCTCATTTATTTTAGCTTTAAAGAGCTACCTTAGCTCATTTTTTTTTACATTTGTTAAAGTAATTCAGGTGCTATTTTATAGATTTAGAATATTTACTTTGTCTTATACTTAATTCTAACTTTAGATTCGCTATAAATCTTATGATAACTAGCATTGATCCTGATACCAACCTCTTATCTAATGACTTAAATGAATCAAACAGTAACTGTAATCACTACAAGGTAGCCTCCAGAGATACACCCGTCACCCGAAAGACACCCCCAAGGAGACCAGAGAGGGAGTGGGACATCCCCAGGTGATCTAGATTCCATGGCAAACTACACCACCACCACAGACTTCAACTGAATGGACCACGGTACCCTTCCCCCCTACCTTGGAACTAGAGTGCCTATGGGAAGAATAAAGTTAAGAAGTATTCTCCTGTTCAGTTTATGGCCCTTAAACATTCTCATTGCTAAACATTTGTCACTGGGTATGCAGTAGTGACATAACTGGAGTTTACTCCCCCCATCCCCCGCCCTTGACACCAACTCTAGCGACGCCTCTTATTTTCACTGCCAGTGCTCAAATTAAAAAAAAAAGTTGGAAAGTAAGAGGGCAATTTTCTGTGTGTAACAAGACCAAAAAATAAATAGGGACAGTACTTATCAAGATATAAGGCAGCAAAGTAGGCGGTAGACACTGACCTGACGGCAACACGAAGTCCTACCATTTCCAGAAATGCTCCTAATTTACTTTTTTCAATTTCCATTATTTTTATGTTCTAATTGCAATTTATAGTAGTTCTTGTGATTTTATAGCCAATATTTGTTGTGGCACTAATATTAGGTACAGAAATAGCAATTAGTCACATAGTAACAGGTGAATATATTCACCTGCCTTGAACATGTTCACATGTCTTGGTCACATACTATTGTCTAGAAATTTATACAAATTATCAATAGGTCTCAGCAATGTTTTTAGAAGTGCTGGAGTATATGAGACTGGTGTCAGACAAGAGTGTCACTCCACACTGCTGATGGTGCACTCATCACTGCTGATGGTGCACTCATCACTGCTGATGGTGCACTCATCACTGCTGACGGTGCACTCATCACTGCTGACGGTGCACTCATCACTGCTGACGGTTGCACTCAATCACTGCTGATGGTGCACTCATCACTGCTGATGGTGCACTCATCACTGCTGACGGTGCACTCATCACTGCTGATGGTGCACTCCACACTGCTGATGGTGCACTCATCACTGCTGACGGTGCACTCATCACTGCTGACGGTGCACTCATCACTGCTGATGGTGCACTCATCACTGCTGACGGTGCACTCATCACTGCTGATGGTGCACTCATCACTGCTGACGGTGCACTCATCACTGCTGATGCACGGTGCACTCAACATTGCTGACAGTGTACTCAATATTGCTGACAGTGCACTCAATATTGCTGACAGTGCACTCAACATTGCTGACGGTGCACTGGTGAACCTTCGTTTATGTTTTTTTTCTCACTGTCACACACCAACATGTCTGTCTCTGTTTATCTCTATCTGTCTCTCTGTCTCTGCTTGTCTCTGTCTCAAGAGAGAGCCACTCATGAACCAACAGGTATTACATGTCTGAACAAGTGGAAATGTGTATTGCCACACTCATACTTATACCTCATATCAACAAGCACAGTACAGCACTTTGTCTAGCTTCTATGGGTTATCCTAGGTAATTTACACTACGTATGATAACTGTACTTATGTGTAGCTGTGTCTAAATAAACTTAGTCCCTGATTCTGGTTCATGAGTGGTTCTCTCTGAGACAGATATAGAAAGAGCCAACCAGCCACAGCCATCTAGCCAGCCAGCAAACATGTATTACACAAGTTGCAGAATCCTCTATGTTTTTGATAATTCCTCAACCACTTGTGGCACATCACAAAGCCACTAAACCAGAGTCAATGTCACTTCCTCCTAAAAAGGCATTAGTGAATCCCTGGTGTTTGCCATGCTGTTTGCTGTAGCTGGTGCTCAATTGAACTGCTGCTCCCACAAGGTACTAAGTGATCTCAGATTTACTTTTTAAACTGCACACTAAGCGTTAAGATCCATTCTATACTGCCTAGGCCTATCAGGCCTCTGGCACCAAATTTGAAGGCAGGAAAAATATAATGCTGATCTACGTTTGGAGAACACTAGCAGAAGAATGTAGATCAATGTGTGGACAGTTATCCCTTAAACTGTCCAAATGTAGATCTACGTTATTACCGCTAGCACTCCAAATGTAGATCAATGTTTTATTTTTCCTGCCTCCAAATTAGGGACAATTGGCCTGAGATGCATGGTCAGTATAAAATGGGTCTTAACACTCGGTGTGCACAGTATTAAAAGAATCTGGGACCACTTAGTACCTTGTGGGAGCACAGTTTAACTGAGCGTATCTAAGCAAACACATGGCAACGCCAGGGATTCACTGATGTCAAGTTAGTATTAACACTCCCCTTTAAGAGTAAACTGATGCTGACCTAGAGTTTAGTGGTTTGAGATGGATGTGCCACAATGGTGTGGGAAGCATCAAAACTCGATACTAGACCCAGTGGCAACATTTGTGAAACTCTTTTCTTTTTTGATACACAAGAGATGTCACACTGCCAGAATGTCCTAAAAACTATGCCCTAAAAAATAGGACGAATTCTGGAACATGGTAATACTATTCGTAGGCCTGGCTGGCTATCTGTCTGACTAGACTTTGGACTTCTCTGTTCTAAACATATCTATCACTCTTGTCTCACAGGTGCAACAAGTACAGTTATCATATTTAGTGTAAATTAATTCCTAGGATAACCCAACAAAAATCCGGGGCTAAAGTGCTATTCTGTGCATGATGACAAGTAATAGCCAATATTCACTCATGGGAAATTTCAACGTGCGACTCTGATCGTATGTATAACCTGTTGGTTCATGACGGCCACTCACGAGACAGAGACTAATTCAACAAAGACACACACACGGCAGACAGAAAGACAATAAGTAGATCAAAGCTAACATAAAAGATACAGACAAGTTTATGTTTTAACAGAGAAAACAAATAAAGTCCATGGTTCCCTTCATCAGTGGCAACGATCATCAATTCACCCACAGCTGACATGCACATGGAGTACACTCCTCTTACAACCATGCTTCAAGATTTTCATATAAACATCCAGCAGTTTAAAATCAATGCTGGTTGCCTAACTAAATACTTTAGTCATATATTTCTAGACAATAGTATTGACACAAGGCAGTGAAAATGTCACGTCTGATCACTTATTGTTTGGACTATCTGAGTACTATTTCAGTACCTACATTAGTGTCAGAACAAAGATTCATACCGCCAATCACAAGAACAACATAAATTGTAATAACCAGAACAAAAAATATATACATTAAAACAAACCCAATGAGAAAAAAAGTAATTCCAACACTCGCAAGAGGCAGGATCCATGTCACCTGTCAGTGACATCCAGCACCAACTTCAACGGTGTTATATCTCGGCAAGTACTGATCCTAAAAAAATTTATCTTTGGTCTTATACACAAAATTGCACCAATTTAAAAAATAAAAAATTTAAAAAAAATTTAAATATTTGGAGCATCCACTCTTGCAGAAAAACCTTTAGATCCTCACTTTAGACATTTAAGGTGTTAAAAGGTTCATAATGGCATTTTTCCTGTAGTCATCATAGAATTGAAGCATACTGGCAAATAGCGAAGAGTGATCACTGGAAGATTGGAATTGCCTAAGTATAGGACTGCAAAGTGGCGAAATCGCTGGTATGTAAATATCGCCAAGACTGCTAATGTTGCAAAAATGTAATTCCACGAGTTTTCCATCAAATTTTGTACTTTTTGCTCCATTACCTTTGGAAAAAATTATCCTAAGATTTTTTTAATATTTCTTGAACCCTCTTGAGAGAAATTTTTAGATCAGGGGTCTGGATCCTGAAAAGGTTAAGGTTTCAATCCAAGTGGACAGACCTAATTCCTTGGTTTAACCCTTCCACTGTTAAGACCCCTGCTCGCAAACGTGCTCTCGGTGTCAAACAATTTAAAAAAAAAGTTCTTATGAAATGATAGCGAATCTTTTCCTGATGGTAATGAAACCCAAAGTACGAAATTTAATGGAAAACTTATGTAATTACACTCTCGCAAAGTTAGCGGTCTTGGCAATATTTACATATCAGTAATTTTGCCCACTTTGAGCCCTATTTTGGGCCAATTCCACTGTTCCAGTCGACTATATTCATAGCTATTTTACTGGCACTCTTGTTCTATCAACTGAGTACAAGAAACTGCCTATTTACCTATTTCAACTACAGTGGAACCTCAAAAATCGAACTAATCCATTCCAGGAGCTAGTTCTAAATTCGAAAAGTCTGAAATTCGAAGCAATATTTCCCATAAGAAAAAATGGAAATACAATTAATCCGTTCCAGAAACCCAAAAATATTCACACAAAAAACACATTTTATAGAGATTAATTAGTCTTACATATAACAAACACTATAGTTTTTAATTATGTATTACCTGGAGTTTACCTGGAGAGAGTTCCGGGGGTCAACGCCCCTGCGGCCTGGTCTGTGACCAGGCCTCCTGGTAGATCAGAGCCTGATCAACCAGGCTGTTACTGCTGGCTGCACGCAAACCAACGTACGAGCCACAGCCCGGCTGGTCAGGAACCGACTTTAGGTGCTTGTCCAGTGCCAGCTTGAAGACTGCCAGGGGTCTGTTGGTAATCCCCCTTATGTATGCTGGGAGGCAGTTGAACAGTCTCGGGCCCCTGACACTTATTGTATGGTCTCTTAACGTGCTAGTGCCACCCCTGCTTTTCATTGGGGGGATGTTGCATCGTCTGCCAAGTCTTTGCTTTGTAGTGAGTGATTTTCGTGTGCAAGTTCGGTACTAGTCCCTCTGGATTTTCCAGGTGTATATAATCATGTATCTCTCCCTGCCTGCGTTCCAGGGAATACAGGTTCAGAACCTCAAGCGCTCCCAGGAATTGAGGTGTTTTATCTCCGTTATGCGTGCCGTGAAGGTTCTCTGTACATTTTCTAGGTCAGCAATTTCACCTGCCTTGAAAGGTGCTGTTAGTGTGCAGCAATATTCCAGCCTAGATAGAACAAGTGACCTGAAGAGTGTCATCATGGGCTTGGCATCTCTAGTTTTGAAGGTTCTCATTATCCATCCTGTCATTTTTCTAGCAGATGTGATTGATACAATGTTATGGTCCTTGAAGGTGAGATCCTCCGACATGATTACTCCCAGGTCTTTGACGATTGGTGTTTCACTCCTATTTTGTGGCCAGAATTTGTTTTGTGCTCTGATGAAGATTTAATTTCCTCGTGTTTACCATATCTGAGTAATTGAAATTTCTCATCGTTGAACTTCTTATTGTTTTCTACAGCCCACTGATAGATTTGGTTGATGTCCGCCTGAAGCCTTGCAGTGTCTGCAATGGAAGACACTGTCATGCAGATTCGGGTGTCATCTGCAAAGGAAGACACGGTGCTGTGGCTGACATCCTTGTCTATGTCAGATATGAGGATGAGGAACAAGATGGGAGTGAGTACTGTGCCTTGTGGAACAGAGCTTTTCACCGTAACTGCCTCGGACTTTACTCTGTTGACTACTACATATAAAATAACATTTTTACTTACCTCTATTGAAGATTGGTGATGGAATCTGGAAAATAGGGAGGAGGAGAGAGGGAGTTGGGGTTAGTGTTTGGAAGGAGAATCCCCCTCCATGAGGATTTCATGTAAAGCCCCCTCTGGGGTTACTTCCCTTCTCTGTCTTTTAATGCCACTAGGACCAGCTTGAGAGTCACTGGACCCCTGTCTCACAAAATAACTGTCCACAGTCCTCTGTTTCTGGTGCCTCTAACATTTCCCTAAAATGGGACATGGTTCTGTCACTGAACTTGTTGCAAAGATGGCTTGTTTCAGCTTGCTCAGGGTGGTACTTCTGCACAAACATTTGGACATCATTCCACTTGGCACAAATCTCCTTAATCTTTGAAGAAGGCACCTCATCCACTCCCTATATTAACACCTTTTGCAACATCAGCTTCCTTGATCTGTTCTTTCTTTGACAGGATAGAACCGATGGTCGACTTGTTTTTCCCATACATCCTGGCAAGCTCAACATGTCTCACACCACTCTCATACTTCTGTATTATTTCCTTCTTCACATCTATGGTGTTTCTCACTTTCTTTACCACAGGGGTACCACTAGCAAGTTTCTTTGGGCCCATGGCAGCTTATTTCACAGTCCCACAAGCACCAAACACAACGAAATAATTGTAAAATGCATGAATGAGAGCGCAGGTTAGTGTTCACTCAAGCATAAACAAAGCTAGACTGCTCACGGCGCCTGCGCGGGGACGCGGACAGAGCGGGCTGGCAGACAGGTCCCGTACCCAGCGGTCCAAAAATAGGGGAGTGTTCGATAATAGGGACACAGTTTGCCCGAAAAAATGGTCCTATTTTCGAAACGTTCAATACATATGTGATACGTTCGATTTTTGAGGTTCCACTGTACCCAATAGCGATTAGAAATTGGTAATTTGGCCAATTTCATACAAAATTCAAGAAAGGCCAATTTCTAAATAGGGTCCACAATAAATAATGCCAACATTCATAGCATTAAAATAACATTTTCTCTGCTCATTAGTCAGGTCTCCAGGACCCTCTTATATTATGCTTGCTTTCCATTTTGAATTTTTATTCATACAAAAAATAGAAGATTTACTGTAATGCAGCCTACTGAATTATTGTAAAAATGGTATAAATAATATCAGCGTCTTTGCAAAAGCACATTAGACCCACCAGTTGACGTGTATTGGATGCGTGACGTGATATGTTCACTCTTGAACAACCTCAAAAATCAAACATTTCTGCTACTTTGAGCTCACTTTCAAGCTACTTTTTGACTGTAAGCCATTCAAAATGATCTCTATTTCTGTAATATCTCCCATTCTATCAAATGAGACCAAGAAAATGAGAATACATGTACATGCATAAATACTATATGAAAATACACCTCAAAGTTGTTGTTTTAAACCAAAAACACTAGCAGTTTTTTTCTCATGCACTGCGTGCTGCAGGATTTTTTTTATGTTGTGCACATGTACCACTCAGACCCATGCTCTCATATGTAGGCTTAACAGCTTTCTCCCGCAAGATTGGAAGCTGCTAGAATTTTGGCATAGTATATTACGGGATCGACACTGGTTTCAAAGCCGTAATATTACGGGTCCAACAGTGAAAGGGTTAAGAGCCCAGAGTACAAAAAGGTACATACAGGTTAAGTTGAAACTGAGGACTGCAGGTCATACAGCCTGATTCATGACAGGTTCAATTCTGTGCATTAACCCAGGGATCTGGGCCCTGAAATGGCCTGGATCCCTAGTCTGAGACTTGTCCAGTGCCCATTAAAAAAAAAAAAAAAAAAAAAAAAAAAAAAAAAATTCTATGAAATGGTGGTGAATTTTTTTCCTGAAAGTAATAAAACAAAAAATACAAAATTTGCCCACTTTGAGTCCTGTTTTAGGCCAATTACATTCTTCCAGTCAACCAAATTCTTAGCTATTTCGTTAGTATGCTTTCCATTTTATCAACTGAACACAAAAAATTGCCCTATCAACTATTTCAACTACCCAATAATGTGATCAGAAATTGGTAATTTGGCAAATTTCACACAAATTTCCAAACATGCCATTTTCAAAATAGGGTCCAGAATAAACAATGCAAGCATTTCCCCTGTTCATTAGTTGTGTTCCCAGGCTTTAAACACGAATTCAGTTTTGAATTTTTCACACAATTGTAATAATTGTATAAATAAGAACATAAGAATGGAGAAATACTGCAGAAAGCCTACTGGCCCATACAAGGCAGGTCCATATCAAAATGACCCCTACCTAAAGCTTCCCAAGAATATCCTCCTGTACCCAATGACACCAATCAAACCCAGCCCCTCCCACTCGTATATTTATCCAATCTCTTTTTAAAGCTATGCAAGGTCCTATCCTCGATCACCCTTGTTCCACTCATCCACAACTCTGTTCAAAAACCAGTACTTACCTATGTCCTTTCTAAATCTAAATTTATCCAACTTAAATCCATTACGTATTTCTGGTTCTTACCTGGTTCGACACCCTCAGTACTTTATTAATATCACTTTTGTTTATACCCATCATCCACTCATACACTTCAATGATATCTCCCCTCATTCTACGTCTCTCCAGAGAGTGGAGATTCAAGGCTCTAAGTCTGTCTTCATACGGGAGATTCCTTACACAGTAAATCATTTTAGTCATTCTTCTTTGTATGTTCTCCAATGAGTCTATATCCATCCTGTAGTAAGGAGACTAAAACTGAGCGGCATAATCTAAATGAGGCCTCACTAGTGATGTATAGAGCTGTAAAATAACTTTTGACTTCATTACTTATACTTCTTGAAATAAATCCTAGTAATCTATTAGCCTTGTTGTGCACACTTAGGCACTGCTGTCTTGGCTTTAGATTTCTGCTTGCTATGACTCCCAAGTCTTTTTCACATTCTGTATGATTAAGTTCTACTTCACCTAGTTTACAGCTTCGAGGGTTATTTTTATTCCCAAGGACTAGTACCTTACACTTATCCACACTGAAGCTTTCTTTGGGCCCATGGTGGCTTATTTAGCAGTTACAAGCACTAAAAACAATGGAATACAAAATATATCGCATGTACACGTGGAATCGTCCTCACTGGCTTGTAAGCAACGGCACACTACCTGTACATGGGTTCAGGCTGAGTGGACATGTTCGGGAAGAATGTCCTTAACCGAGTTCTTGGGCATTAGCCGAACCAATATTTTGACGCAAAAATATGCCGCTATCCGATTTTGGCATTAGCCGATGCCACTGTTACCCGAGGGTCCACTGTAGTACTATGTAAGTATGTACTTTATATAGCAAAGGTTTGACATTATGCCCTACCCAGTATGTCAGCAATTTCTAGGTTTGACTCGTGTCCCTTTTAACATAAGAACATAAGAAAGAAGGAACACTGCAACAGGCCTACTGACCCATGCGGAGCAGGTCCATGTCCCCCCCCGGATTAGACCAATGACCAGCCCCCAGATTAGCCCAATGACCCACCTAGTCTGGTCATCTCCACTCAAGAATGGAGCACTGCATCAGACCCAGCAGCACAAACTAGTCAGGTCCAACTCACACCCACCCACACCCACTCATGTGTTTATCTAACCTATTTTTAAAACTACACAATGTTTTAGCCTCAATAACTGTACTTGGGAGTTTGTTCCACTCATCCACAACTTTATTACCAAACCAGTACTTTCCTATATCCTTCCTGAATCTGAATTTTTCCAACTTGAAACCACTGCTGTGAGTCCTGTCTTGGATGGAAATTTTCAGCAAGCTATTTACATCCCCTTTATTTATTCCTGTTTTCCATTTATACACCTCAATCATCTCCCCCCTAATTCTACGCCTTTCTAGAGAGTGCAGATTCAGAGCCCTCAGTCTGTCCTCATAGGGAAGATTTCTGATACATGGGATCATCTTTGTCATCCTCCTCTCTACGTTTTCCAGAGCATTTATATCCATTCTGTAATACGGTGACCAGAACTGAGCAGCATAGTCTAAATGAGGCCTAACCAAGGATATATAAAGTTGAAGAACAACCTGAGGACTTCTATTATTTATACTTCTAGATATGAAGCCAAGAATTCTGTTGGCTTTATTGCGAACACTAATGCACTGTTGTCTTGGTTTTAGATTACTGCTAACCAGAACTCCTAAATCCTTTTCGCAATCAGTAGTATTAAGATCTACATTATTTAGTTTATATGTGGCATGGTTATTTAACTGTCCAACATTTAGAACTTTGCATTTGTCAATATTAAACTGCATCTGCCACTTCTCCGACCATTGCATCAGTCTATTCAAATCATCCTGGAGTGCTCTAGTGTCCTCATTAGAATGAATTGGACGGCCTATTTTGGTGTCATCAGCAAATTTGCTTATGTCGCTATGTATTCCCTCATCTATGTCGTTTATGTAAATTGTGAACAACAACGGGCCCAACACTGACCCCTGAGGAACACCGCTTGTGACGTGCCCCCATTCTGATTTCTCCCCATTTATGCAAACTCTCTGCTGTCTATTTGTCAGCCATGCTTCTACCCAGGAAAAAATTTCTCCTCCTATTCCGTGTGCCTTAAGTTTCCTCAATAGCCTCTGGTGTGGAGCTCTATCGAAAGCCTTACTGAAGTCCATATACACAATATCATATTCATTAGCATGATCTACCTCCTCAAACACCTTAGTGAAAAAAGTTAGTAAATTCGTAAGACAGGAACGCCCCTTTGTAAAACCGTGTTGAGTTTCGTTAATCAATTTATGCCTATCAAGATGGCCGAATTGCTCCGGCAATTATTGATTCCATAAATTTTCCCACTATGGAGGTAAGGCTTATTGGTCTATAGTTCAAAGCCAAGGCCCTGTCACATGCCTTGTAAATAGGTATTACATTTGCCATTTTCCACTTATCAGGCACTATGCCAGTTTGTAATGATATGTTAAAAAGATTAGCCAAAGGTATGCTAAGTTCCTCTTTACATTCCTTTAACACCTTTGCAAACAGTTCATCAGGGCCTGGGGATTTGTTAGGTTTTAGTTTCTCTATTTGTCTGAGGACTATATCACTAGTTACCGCAATCGTACATAGTTT